>CM041524.1:10000-145000 GCA_023091065.1 Dianthus caryophyllus | reverse complement strand
AATTTTGATGTTTTGAAGGACTACAATTTTAAAAAACCGAAGGCAATTTTTTTGTATTTTTCATATTTGTATCGTGCCCCCCCTAACCCAAAATCCTGGGTCCGCCACTGATTAAATGGTTGAATTTTTGAAGTAATTGGAGACGCAACCAAAAGTCAATCCCTTAATTTGAACAAAGAATATTGATCACTTGTGTATTGTTGAATCATTCTTGTAACTTCCACATGAAGTATTTCAATGATCATGTGAAGAAGTCGTAAAAGTGGGTGCATATATCGTTCAACCACTTCTAGAATGGTGTAACTTCCACAGAATTTAGCGTCTTGTTCTTTAAAAATCCAATCAATGGTTGGCCCATATAATTGCCTACAACGTTCTTGTATGAGCATGCATGCACATCCACTGCTCTACTATTCTAAAAATGACGAGATTTTTAACTTACTGGACTTTTTGCAATAGTTTTGAAATTGTTATACCCTTTTCAAGATCAGCAAAAATTTGGTGCATACACTTATTTCGGTTTTATTCGAAACAGAATTCGTTACCATAGTAAATACCAAATAGGAGTACACAGCAACTTCTTTATCATCTTTATTACATATAAACAAGTCACACAACAAGATGGCAATATTTTCCGCCACCTTTGCAAACACTAAGTTTTTTTTTTTACAAACCACAAGTATTTATAAAGCCCTACGTCGTATCTTTTTTTTTTTTCATTTAAATAGCAAGACTTTCGTCCTTCATCAAACCCTTCTCACGGTATCCAATGTAAGCAGGAGCGCTAGCTATCTAAGTATCTCATCTTCTGCAGTCTATTTCTTTTGTTTCCGAGTTGTTGTTATAAACACACTCTTAATAATAGTCTTGTTGCTTCAAGCGTCATTCTCGTCGAAGATATCCAAAAGTGAAAGAGCCTACAATACAAAAAGAAGATACACAAACATAAGTAGTCATACACAAAATATTAGTATCGTAGTTACTATACCAAGAAAACGTAACTTCTGCTTACCTCAGGAACGCTCAGCTCAAGGCGGAATTTGGGACCGTCATAATGGTGTAGGATTGGCCTGAAAGCATCCTCGTCTAATGGCTCACACAGCTTCCTAGTGTGGACTCTCACCTGCACATAACGCAATAGGTTAACATCGTCTCACAAATAACTAAAAACCTGCACATTTCTAGAGAGTTATAGGAACTTTCTCGATCCTCAAAAATGTCCGTTTCATTTCTCAGTTCTTTTCCATTTAAGGTTGAGGTACTAGCTTGTCCTCCCAACGAAGAGTCACCAACAAAGTACAAAGATATATTTGAAAGAACGAGGAGTAGGAATCAGAGGTAGCCAACCAACCTACCTGAGCAGGAAATCGAGATTCACCGGGATTCTTCTTGTCCTCCCACGCCATTGGATCAATGTTTGTTCCGCCAAAACTGGAAGCCTGTACATAACAACATATGTTAGTATCGAATTTCAATTATCAAACACACACACACACACACACGTCTCATGTGAGTTAAATCAATAACAAGCAAGCCAAATGTCATTTTCCTTGGTTAATAAGACATTATTCAGTGATCTTTAAGTCAAAACCAACCACAAAAGCAGATGCCTAAGTAAAATGTCAAGAGGAAGACTAACCTCATATATGCCATGGAGTTGGTGGGTGGAGTAGTTGTAAAGGAAAAGGGGTAACCCTGGGGTTATCTGCCTCACTGAATCACGGTAGCGTGGTGGCAAACCTGAAAAATTAATCAAAGACGCCTTATTTTACGATCACGCACACTACAAACATCAATTACGCAAATATACTGAAAACCTGTTAACATTCCTACAGCAAAGCACGTTGTCTGCTCCTCAATTCAGAGCTTAACACATGAACACAGCAATACAACATACTTAGGGATTTGTACACCTAAAATTATGTCAATTTTCTTCATAACCACAATAACCTTAAGAATCAAAGTTGTCTGCTTTCCCACCAAAACAAAGGGTAGAGTAAAAGTCATAAGAGTAACCTATAGTCTCTCTCCAACTTTTATCATTCACAAACTAATAAAATGATATATATACATACGAGCATTTAATCGATTTGTACTGATTTGTGAGGGGAGAAGGTTGGAGAGACAGTCGGAAAGTGGTGCTCAAGTCTAAGACAAGCCAAACACACACATCAAATATCTAAGTCCCAACCATACAAATCATCAACACAAAAAACAGCTTTGGCAAGAAAATAAAGTAGCAACGTATTTAGGCGTCGTTCGTGTTACACTAAACAATCATAAAGTTTCAATCTTTCATAGCTACAACTGATCACTGCTACCCTAAATAATTAGAACCATTGATTAAACTCTTAATAATTAACAAATTTCAACCATGTATGATTATCATAATCCATAACTCCAACAAGCAAAATAAGAGGGGAAAAAACAAGAGTCAAAAAAAACATCCTTGAAGAAAAAAAAGAAGGAAATAGATAGGAATTAATTAAAAAAATGGAAAAAGAAAGTAAGATACCAAAAAGTTGCCTCTTGAGGTTCTCCTCCATGGTATCATTGTTACAAACAAAAATATAACCACCCACAGTTTCATTTCTTGGCAGCGCTTCCGAAGGTGGCAAAGTCTTAAACCTCTTATCAACTCCACTTTTATTACTGTTGTTGTCCCCATTATTATTATTATTATTATTATCATTGTTATTGTTGTGTTTTTCCTTATTATTATAATTATGATTATAATTATCCTTCTTGACCTCTTTGTTCTTCTTCCCATGTTTCCCTCCAAAATTGAATCCATGCTCTTCTTCCCTCTTCAAAAAAGACTCATTCTTGTGTCCCTTAAACCCCATATTCACATTATTATTATTATTATTAAAATTATTCATCAAAGAATGATGATGATGAAGATTCATGTTAGTATCATTGTTGTTGTTGTTGTTGTTATTGACAACAGCCTTTGAGTAAACCCCTTTATTGAAGCCGCCATTTAAGTTGATACCCGAGGAGCCGTAACCCGAAGCGATCTTCCAGGAATCGTTGTTGAAATCAGCGTTGACTTGAGGAGAAGGAGGAGGAGGAGGATTGACATTAAAGTTGATATTTTTATTGAGGGAGGAAACATCACCGCCAACCGTAATGTCGAAATTACGGCGGTCTTGGGGCTTCTTAGAGGAGTAAGAGTTGAGGCTCCAAATAGAATCGTTAAGGGATAAATTAGACAAGTTTGAGGAGTGAAGACGAAGCTGATCGCTGAACTGCCAAAAAGATTGCTGATTGTTCTCCATGTGTTAATCAAAGAAAATCACTCTAAAGATATGATTTCTGCAGAATGATACACTAGATAATGGATGAATATTGATGAATTGAAAAGGCTACGATTAGTAGTTGGGGTGGGGAGGAAAGTAAAGGAGGGTAAAGCGTGAAATATATAAAACTGAAATGAGGAAACTTCAAGGAAGTTTAGATAAAGACATGCCGGACGTGGGGGGATTGCGTGTTCATATGTCTATGGAACAACACTGATTGCTTCTATTACATCATTTTCGCCAATTTTATTTAATTTTCTACCATTCAAGATCACCTATTGGCCCTATGGGCTATGGTTAGTTAGGTTAGACATGGAGGATAAATTAGAAAAAAGGGCATATGAAACACTAAAAAAAAAAAACTAACTTACAACATACTCCGTATGTATCTTTCTTGATAAAGTTAGAGGATACCATAAGAAATACGAAGTATTCTTTAAAGTTTTTGGCCTGGATTCGTAAATAAAATGTGATTAAAATATGTTAAAGCAGTAAGTTTCATTTAAGATAGTTTTACATTAAATTAATATACGAGATCAAAGTACATTGCAGTTAATAGGGTACAAAAATATGAAACAAATTTACTAAAATCACTTATAAGATACTAAAAAATTTAGTAACAATTAATCATAATTATCTTTATATGATCATATATAATATATTCATGAATCATCATCATCGTGAAACGGTGGTGAATTTCATTTGAACTCCGGTCTCGTCCCGCCCCGCTGTCACCCTGATGCTACTCAGTATTAGGCATTATTAGGTGAGGAAAAAAGGGAGAGATGGAGGGAGAAAAACGCGTAAAATGAGGAAAAGAAATTAAAGACTAAGCAAGTGAGTGTTATCTAGAAGGTGGACTGACTGACTAAGTCGTAATCTTAGTAATTGAATTAAATGCGATATTTTTATTATGATGATATTTTTGCTTAGTTGCTAAGGATATCAACTACAGTTGGGTGGGTAAGTAGTTAGTGGTAGACGTGTTATATTTGTAGCAAGTAAAATGGTACAAGTGTATAATGTACTGTACGGAGTATTATTATTGTATTGCCCATCTCCCGTTCACTGCTACGAGTACATGACATGCCCCTTATTAGTTTCTTCCCACGTACGGTTGTTTATGTCCGTCCATGTATTCATTTTGTATGTTCTCCTCTTTTCTGATTTCATACTCTCCTTTGACATCTGTTGGTTACTCATCATTCCACCACCCCACTCCACTATTTGGCTCTCGTAACTTGTCCCTTAAACAGGTTGGCCGTATCAGATTTAAATTTAGATTACGTAGGTTAGGTTGGACGTATTCACGTATTAGATTAAAATTTAGATTACGTAGGTTAGGTTGGACGTATCAGATTTAAATTTAGATTACATATGTTAGGTTGAACGTATTAGATTAAAATTTAGATTACGTAGGTTAGATTGAATAGAAGTCGAATTAAGTATAAGTCATCCTATTAGTGTCGTGTAGAATTAATTGCATTTTTTTGTTAAGTAAGTTACAAATTACAATACTTGATATATTTTTGAATTCACAAATTTGTTGGTCGTTAAATGACAAAATGAAGGAAACTAAACAAGGTCCACCATGGTAATTAAACAAGGTTGATCATGTTAGACATTCCAACAAATTGAGATTTTCTGTTAAAAGCTTATTCTACTGCGGAGTATAAGACATATTATCATATGATGATATTTGACGAGGAAAAATAATAAAAGCTTATACGGAGTAGTATAATTTATACTCCGTATTATGTTGGACTTGGCAATCTATCTATTATTGAGGCGGTTTGAATAGAAGAATCGTGATTCAATGATGTTGTGTAAGTTTAAATGAGTGGTTTTTGGAGTTTGGACCATTGAATCTAATTGGGTTTAGCGATTGAGCCCAAAAATCAAACATTGGATAGGAGTGGAGCAATACGATTATTAAAGTTAAATTTTGATCAACATTTGCTTTAATGCTTTGGGCTTTTTAATAATTGACCATAACAAATACCATTTAACACTGGGTTGTATTACGATGGCCTTTCGGCTATTATGACACCTCCCAACCTTTTTATGTATGACTATTTTTGCATCTACCCATTTTATTATCGCGGTCATTGTTAATTTTTACTCCGGATATTGCGGAGAGAAGGCAGTGCATATCTGACTTTTCTTTTTTTCCTGGATTTGCTACCTTATCTGATTTGTATTGAATCTGTTGCGAATTTTACAATAATATTTCTGAAATGTGGTTTATCTTATTTCGCATTGAAGAAAACGATAACCTTGACTCATGATAACTCAAAGAAGGTTGCAAATAATAAAAGATGAAAGCTTGATTCACCTTCAATGGCGATAGATTGCTCACTTCTCTTTCTTCTTTATATTTTGTGATATGTCTTACAATCTTAGGGTTGCCTCCAATATATAGATGGAGTCACACACAACCCTAGAAAGATCTTACAATGGGACAAAAAATGTAAGAGAATGACTACAAATCACGGCAGCTTTGCATGGTACATTCAACGTGATTGTGTGCTTGTGACGTTGGGCTAACAATCACATTAAAAGACTTGGGACTTAAGATTTGTTGTATTGGGCTGGTGAGTTACTTCTTCATCACTTGGCCTTGACTTCTCCATTTCATTTACTTGTAACTTGTAAGTGATACGCCACACTATTTTTGGGCTGGGCCTGAGTATTGAGCAACGCCTCAGCATACGTCTTCTTTACACGCATATATACATGATGAGTCGTGTTTAGTATAGGTTAGTAGTGAAGTTTTAGGCTTGAAATAGGGCGTTTTCACGTGATTTCATGGCGTTTTGTTGACTCAGGAATGATCGTATATTGTCATGGAATTATGGCGTTTAGCATGTGTTGAAGTTGGTCACAGAGAGCACAAGCACGAGACGAGTTCTAGAAGAAGCTACGGAGGAAATATTGAAGAAGAGCTAGCATTCGCGACCATAGTTCGCGTGGCATTCGCGGACAAGGAAGAGAAGAAGCAGAACACGGCAGAGAGCAGAACCGCGAGGTACCCGCGAGAGGGCCGCGAGCGGGCCGCGAGCAACTTAAACGTTGGGCTTCTTTTTCCCGCTTTATTTTGTTGGGCTTTTTAATGTTGCTTAACGAGAGGGTTTCCTTATAACAGGGACAACCATTCATATTCAGATTTACTTTTCATTTTCATCCTTCATTTGAGATTTGCATTTTCTTCATCAACATTTTAGCTTAGTTTTAGATCTAGCTTTCGTTTTTCATTAAAAATCGGGAGATTGAAGATTGATCTTGCCAAGAATTTTGTAACCGTTGGTATGAGTAACTAATCTCCCTTTTCTCGGTTTAAGTAATTGAAACGGTTGGTTTTAATTGTGAGTTTGAAAGTTCTAGTCTTTGTTTTGATTATTGATTATTGCTCGGTTTGAATTATACTTGCGTAATTGATTTGTGATTGCTAGGTGTACAACTAGTCGTCTGATTCATTGCGTATTTGTTAGTTTTGTTAGTTGAACGGTTTACGTTGATTAACTTAACGCTAGTAACGACTAGGTTTAATTATTGAACGGTTTACGTTGATTTTATTCCTAGGAGCGATTTTCATAACATCTAAAGTACAACTGGATTGTATGTGCTATTTGTTCCTTATCGATTCTCTTGTCATTAAAGCTGCTGACTGATTAAATCTTGAACGGTTTACGTTGAGATTGTCTTTTGGTTAGGGTTAGTTAAGAACGGTTTACGTTTTAATTAGCTAAACATAAGGAGAATTAGAATTGTATGATTCACGATAAGGTAGTCAAGAGTATAAACTAGAACCGGATAACCGTGATCGATTAACTCTAAACCGTGGATTTTATCTTGAACCGAGATCCTTTTTATATCTTTTATTCCATTCCTTTATTTACTCTCTGCGTTTGCTTTATTTACTCTCTGCGTTCGCTTTAGTGCTAGGTTTTTAGTTTAGTAAAACAACAAAAACCCCCCCTCTGTCACTCTGTTACTTTGTATTTGCTTTCTTCTGCGCTTAACTTGAATTCAATTAGCCTTATTTCCCTGTGGTTCGACCCCTTACTTCCGCTTTACTATTTGTTTAGTATTAGGAATTAAGTGTTATAAATTGTTAATTTGCGGCATACGACTTTGGACCGTCAATACATGTGTTGGTGACGTTGCTGTATGCGTTGACTATGATGTTGCTGTTTTTAGACTACGTTTTTCGTAACATTGATCATTTTGAACAGGTTCACTAGTACTGTTGTTGGTGTCGATGACCTTTCACCGCAGTGGAAAGATTCCAGATGACCTTTCACTGGTACTCCGTATGTTGTTGTTGTTGTTGTTGTTGTGGTTGTTGTTGGTCTCTCCCTTCTCATAATTCAGTCGACTAGCTCTGCAGGTTCAATAGGATGAACCTACGTCAATACAGAGGCCAGATAGGGTATCACCATGGGATATTGAACCATTTGAGTCTTCTCTGTCTTCAGATATAAGTCCATACAACAAAAACCCCCGTCCTTCCAATTTCCATTGCGATACCCAGTCGTGGTTAGTGAAATTTCCCATCATTACTCGTTTTTCTTTGTATCAACTTGTTCTCTTATGTCAATACTTTTTATAACAGAGTCCAAGTCGATTAATGATTCAACACCGTGGAACTCATTTACTGAGCCTGTTCAGGTGATCCTTTTAATTCGCACACTATTTTATTTTGAAATTATTTCGTTTTTATAATTTTGTTCTTGTAATGGTTCTTTTCTAACTTCTGAAACTTGGGTGTTCACTATAGAGTGGAGTTGGGGACTGCAAGAGTGGAGATGCATGGTCTGCATGGGGACTGCAAGAGTGGAACTGCCAAAAAGATTGCTGATTGTTCTCCAAAGATTGATTTTGGAGGAGTTAAATTCAGAGTGCAGAATATAATGGTAGAAAGTGAGGTGAAATTGTGAATATGTAGGGAGTAATGGTCTTTAATCTTGTAGGTGTGTTAATTGGAATTGTACATAATTTGTGTTATTTAACTTATGTTTTGAATTGTGGTAATTGTGAGTCGTATGAAGATTATGTGGGTCCATCTTGTGTTTTTGAGCAACTCTTCTATAGGAGGGACCGAGGGAGGATTGTTTCACACAAACTTCAATGTTAATAATGAAGAAAGTTGGGCCATTATTGTTTGGACTTTGGAATGTAATACTTCCTCCATTCCGTTTGGTTCTATACATTTGACCAAAACACGGTAATTAAGGTAGAAGAAAATCAAGTGGGGTAGACAATAGAATTACCAAATTACCCCTACTTTATTCTTTAAAAAAGGACATTGCAAATGGGTTGGGTGGGGTATTAATGAAGGGTATATTGGTCTTTTAGTTTAATAAAGTATGGACCAAAATAGAAATGTATAGAATTGATTGGAATTTCCGAAAAAGGAATATGTATAGAATCAAATGGAATGGAGGAAGTATATTTTTCAATTAGTCATATAACAAATGAAAAATATTAGACAACCACGCGAAAAGCAATGGTGTAAGTAGTAGCCACAAGTACACGGCACAAGGCCACAAGGCCACAAGGGCGGTGTAAATCAACGTGCGATACTGACTAATAATGACTATGACTATTTATGGAAATATAACCATACAATGTAACATCCCATAACATAATTTGAACTCTCATTTATGTCAATGAAAGCGCCATTCTTACCATCTTATTTGATGGGAAAACGGCATTCTTACCATCTACTTCATATGTGCCTCTTTTTTCTTCGGGGATATTTTGATTATTAATCGTTTACAAGTTGGATATGAAAGGATAAAGATGCGTGTAGATTTTACCTAATTATTATTGTTTATATTACAATATATTGAATATGTAACAAAAAAAAATTTACATATGAAAGGATACTTTGGTTATTATTGTAATATAAACAATAATAACCAAAATTTTATATTGTAATATAAACAATAAGATAATCATAATAAATTTATTTAATATGAAAGGATACTTTGGTGTTTATAAAATTTTATATTGTTTATACCCTCATATGCGTTCCTTATCGATTTTTTTTTCCCGAAAAATCGATGAGGAACGCATATGAGGGTATTTGTATAAGAGAAATATCAAAATTAAATAAATTTATTATGATTATCTAATTTAAAAACCGAAATTGTAGAGTAACTTTACGGTAGAGTTACTCTAGAGGATCTTGACCCATTAACGAACTATTTCTATCATCCAAATGTCCAAAATCAAAAACTTTAAATGTGTATTCACGAAATGAAAAAATATTAGGTGCGTTTAAAAAAAAAACACTTTTAACATTTAACAACAAATGATTATTTATGTCAAAAAAAAAAAAAAAAAAAAAAAAAAAAGTACAAGGATTGTGAGAGACGCATGAAGCACGCTAAAGGAGGAAGTAAATTTCAAATCTAGAATTATAGACGGCGGGCCTTGAACAACATGCATATATATATACTCCGTAATTCCTATAAATGAGTGGACGGACCTTTTATGTTATTTATACAACTTTAAAACAATTTTACAGATTCAAGTGTAGTGTTAGAGTGGTAGGTAGCCATGGAGAATTCAAAAAATACGAAACAAATTCCAACCCTCCACACACAAAAGCTCCTCCGTCGTGCCATATTCAACCGCCTATACATGGCGGTTTACGCGGTGGCTATACTAGCACTCTTATACCGTCACCTAACTCAAACACTCTTCTCAAACAACAAAACTAGTCTGTTGTTCACTATCCCTCTTATTATAGCTGACCTCACCCTTGCCTTTAGGTGGACAACCACACAATCATTCCACTTTCGCCCTGTCCAACGCTACGAAAACCTCCAAAACCTAATGAATTATGTAAACGACTTTGCCCTTGATCTTCCCAGAGTCGACATATTTATATGCACTGCCGACCCACACAAGGAGCCTCCTATAGGGACTGTTAACACCGCTTTGGCTGTCATGGCCTACGACTACCCGCCAGACAAGTTGACGGTGTACGTCTCCGATGATGGTGGGGCTAAGGAGACACTTTATGCTTTTGTAGAGGCCGCTAAGTACGCTCGACGTTGGGTCCCCTTTTGTAGGGATAACAATGTCACCCTAAGTGCTCCTGAGTCCTACTTTTCTTCCTCCTCCGACGACCTCTCTTCTTCCTCACCTCAGCTCCACGAATTGAAGGTACTTCCTTTCTCTTTTTAACTATCATTAACCCTCGAACTACCTCGCTCAAGTTTAATCTTTGAATCTCGATCGCAATCGAAAACTCAACTCAAAGAAAATTAAAGTTCAACCCGAACTTCAAAAATCAATTTCAATTCTCAAATTTATTATTCAAATTATGTTTTGAATCAATACATAAAACTTTATTTATAATAAACTACTTAGAAAAATTTACCTAGGGAATAAAATAAAAATCCTATAAAATCTAAGTAAATAAATAAGCTAATTTCCTAAACAAACTAAAATTTAGATACTTCTAAACTAAGGTAAGAAAATAAACTAATTATACGAAATATAACATAAAATAACTTAAAATAACTTTAAAATATAATGTTATTTTAAGAAAGAGTTTGGATGTTGATTCTATAATGGATCTCGTTATTTTCATGTGTATATTCTCGTATCACATTTCAAACTAATTGTTTCTTTTCTATTTTGGGTGGATTTAAGGAGTGGTAATGAAAATGATTTTTTTAAAAATCCTTTGTTAAATGATCATGTGTAACCCATGTGGGAGGTTGACTCATACTCCTTCAACCAATTACATTTCACGATTTTAAGCAAATGGGACTCCTTTTATACTTATATTACTATTTTACTTCCTCCATTCCATTCAATTCTATACATTTGCTTTTTGTACACTATTCAAAAGTGAGGAGAATCTTCGATATATCGTCTAATATATAAAATAAAAAATAGTCATGTGAGATCTTGTTTTAATTGTCTTTTCGAGAGCATTATTAATATTCAAATTTCATATTTTTCAGAATTATGTAACTAAAGATATAAACAAAAGAAGACGCCAAGATCGACATACGCAAGAAAAGAAACGATGTAATTGAATGGAATGGAGGAAGTATTAGTTTTTTCTCTACCTCTCCCCTCACATCGATAAAGGTATATAGTAAACGTAAACAAATCACCGAGACGGATGGAGTACTATAAATAGAAAGTAGACAATTAATTTGGGAAAATTTTTAGTAAAAAGAGGACAATTATTTTAAAATGGAGAGAATACTTAATACAAGGTGAAAAAGAAATGGTCCGAAATAATATGACATAGAGACCACAAGATATTGAATTATTGATTGTAGGTACCAGGTACGTGAGATATTTTAGCAGAAAAATAAATGTAATTTTCACGTGGGTGGTACCAGGTAAATGTACCGCAATTAGGGTACAATAGCAACGGCGCCATGTTGTTATGAAATCTTATCTCCTCTTCAATTCAATTCAATTCAATTCAATTCATTATTATTGGTTACCGAGTATTTCTTCGTATCAATCCACCGGTCACCAACTCCAAACCAACTCAATTTGTCCCATCTTTATTACGGAGTACTTGATTGGAATTTCATCATACATTTCATTAATTAGGGATCGGAATTACTAACCTCGCCATGGTCCCAACCTCAATTCTCAGTCTCCTGGATATGGCCTGCTAGGGTGTTGGGTAGACGAGAACTTTCAAATCTAGACTCAAGCCTTACCTGTTGGTTATACGGAGTAAAATTTTAGAAAAGGGAACCAGTTCTAATTATTACATTCTTAATAATTCCGAGTATTGTTTAGCTAAACTAGTAAATTAATGTCATTTACACGTACCATTTGTATTGCTTGCTAAATTTAAATTAATGTTTATTAAATGGAGCAGAAATTGTACGACGATATGAAAGTTAGAATTGAGAAAGTATTAGAAAGCGGGAAAGTCGAGATTGATGATGAAAATATGTCCCAAATGTTCAGCAAATGGACCAAAAATTTCACTTCTAAGAATCATCCTACAGTGATTCAGGTTGGTTTAACTTACTTCATTATGTTCACTCATTACTTGATAAAATCACTCAATGTAACTAAATGTTGATGTATCGTTCGTTATAGGTATTGCTTAATAGCGTGAAGGACATAGACGTGAGCGGTGTGTCGACACCCAACTTGGTATACGTCTCCCGGGAGAAAAACAAATTACATCACCATCATTTTAAGGCCGGCGCACTTAATACTTTGGTATACCACATTTTTCTTTACCTTACATTTCAATGTATCTGTCCTCAATTTCACCTGTTATTGTACAAATGATATTTTTCTTCAAGGCACGCTGATTTCTCTCCTTTTAAATGTAATTAAAAGGTTCGTGTGTCAGCAACGATGACAAATGCGCCGATTCTGCTAACGTTGGACTGTGATACATATTCAAATGACCCACAAGCTATAAAAAGGGCCTTGTGTTACTTCTTTGATCCAATGATGCGGTCCACGTTGGCATACATACAATTTCCTCAGATGTTCCGCGGCCTCAACAAGGGTGACATTTATTTTTCAGAGCAGAAGCGTCTATTTCAGTTTCAGCCCCAAGGGATGAACGGGCTTCAAGGCCCAAACTACGTTGGTACTGGCTGCTTTTTCCAACGTCGGTCCTTGTTTGGACCTCCGTCATCAATTATTCAGCCAGAAATCACTGAACTTAGACCAGATCACTCGGTAAAAAACCCAATTGGGTCGCCAGAAGTAGAAGAATTAGCGTACCGGGTTGCAGTAAGCAACTATGAGAATCTAACACAATGGGGTGAAAAGGTAGCGTAGCGTAGCATGCATTATTATTACTCTAGGCCAGCACATTTAAACGATGAGACGGCGTTACTAAACATATATGTTGATTAAATGCAGGTGGGGTTTCGATACGGGTCGTTGGTGGAGGATTACCTAACAGGATACAAGATGCAGTGTGAAGGATGGAGGTCTCTATTTTGCCACCCAAAAAGATTAGCATTTTGTGGAGATTCCCCAATAGCATTAAGTGATATTTTGGTACAATGTAAGAGGTGGATGATTGGTCTCCTTGATGTTCTTTTCTCCAACTACTGTCCCCTTACTTTCGGAGTTCGACGATTGGGCCTGCTTATGGGCCTCGCTTATGCCCACTTAGCAATGTGGCCCATCCTCGCTCTCCCTATAACTATTTATGCCGTCTTCCCACAGATTGCTTTACTCAATGGAATTTCCGTCTTCCCCAAGGTTTTAATGGATTCTTTTACTCAATTGTTTATACTTAGTACTCCGTATTATTCTTTTTTAAGCTGACAGTTGATGCCGTCAAATGCAACAGGTATCAGAAGCATGGTCTTACCTGTACATATTTATGTACTTAGGGGCGTACGGAAAGGACCTGCTAGACTTTGTGCTAGAAGGATCAACCTTTGAAAGGTGGTGGAACTCACAGAGAATGTGGATGGTCCACGGAATCTCTAGCTACCTATTTGGATGCATAGAATTCACCCTCAACTCTTTGGGCATCCCCACGCACGGTTTCAGTTTGACTAGCAAATTTCAAGACGAAGAGCAAAGCAAGAGGTACGATCAAGGCAGGTTTGATTTTGGTGTCTCATCACCTCTGTTTCTGCCAATAGCTGTGTCTGCTTTGCTCAGCCTGATCGCTTTTGTTACGGGATTATGGGGACTATATGCCACGGGAATCAATGGCATGGACGGGTTAATCCTGCAGATTATGCTTTCTGGTATACTGGTCATTAATGGTTGGCCTCTGTATGATGCTATGCTGTTTCGGACTGACAGAGGTAGGCTGCCCTACAAGATCAGCTTCATTTCTGCATTTTTTGCGTCTATTCTCTGCGTTCTTCCGTCTGCCTTTCTCAAAGTCCAAGACTTATTTCAGTAGACGTGTGGAACTAGTTTGAGTTGTACCAAATTGTCTCTTCATTTACAAAATGATTTTCCTGTAATAACTTTTGAATTCAGAAAGTATGATAGTACTACTACTACGCTCTTTGAAGTTGGAATATGCACACTGTTAAAAAGTTCACTCACACGGCTGAATTTCTGTGCTAAGCTACCAAAAATTTCGATACGCCAGTCATTTGGCTGGTCATTCAACAATCTCGACAACATGTTCCTCTGCCCTCAAAGAGTTTTGTGCATCTGAGGCTTGGGACTCTTGGTGCTCTAGGTTAGGCCTATGTGTGATTGGAAGGCCCATTTTAATTACAGATACAAGAGGACATCTACAGAGCGGACAAGTAGCATTTGTTCTCAGCCAGTGGCGGATGCAATCCCCGTGAAAGACGTGTTTGCACAGTGGCAGTTGACGCAGCTCTTCTGTCATATCAAATTCTCCCAAACAAACGCAACATCTGCAACAGCGTAAGTCAAGGTTAAACTAAAAATCATGAGAACCTTAGTTAAAGTGAGGACAAGAATGAATGTTTGAAAATCATCGACTCACTGTGAATCTTTTGCCTTCAATTCTTCGTCAAACTGGACCACATGCAGCTTGTCTTTCAGCAGCTCTCCTTTGATACCCAAATTCCATGGCTACATATTGGAACATCGATTAATCGGGCTTTAAGGATCATTGTTAATATCCGCCATAAGAAACTTTTCATCATCGCAATCCACTTTTGATCACATGATCATTACATATTATGAAAGTATTCCAAAGACGGTAGGTGTTACATACAGATAGGAGTTCTCTGTCGTTGAGACCTTCCAAAAATGAAATACGTGATTCGTAAAAGAAAGACTTACAGGGGAAATGAAAAGAGCAGGGTGGTTAACAGCAGAGAGTGGTGTCGTCCTCGGATTTGGAGATGCGAAATTGTTAGCCCTTCGCTTGAGGTAGAAGAGATAGAAGAGAAGAAACAAAATGATGGAAAACAGGATTGGTATGGAGAAAATAAAAGCCTGATATAACTTTATTTGAAGCTCTTGAGGGTACAAGTTTGGATTTCGAGTTATAGGATCTTCAAGTCTTCCCATGATTGTTTATTGGACTCAAAGTTAGTTGGATAGACTGTGTAAGTAGTGTGACCATTCATTTTCTTTATATATAGAGAGGAATGAATAGTTATAATTTTCCATGACAAGAACAAGTGGGAAAAGCACAAATAAAAATATTCTTATTTGCTCTTTGTAGAGTTGAATAGTTGATTACTTGATGGAACAGACCATGAGACCATGGCCATCCCCATCTCATATTCTACTAGTCTTTTAGCACTTGTCATATTTTTATGATCCCCATCTCATATTCTCCTCAGTGCGTAAAATAATTATGAAAACGTAAAATATATAAAAACATTTACTGCTGCATATGTAAGTCGAGACTAGAGTACCCAAACTGTTGTAAGTATAAATACATTATTTGTAGTACTCCGTATAATATTAAGATTAATCAAAGAATAGAAAGTATGATTAGCGATGGGGAGATAAAGTTGAGGGGATAGTGTTAATGATTCAGATAAGTTTGGAACCTTGATTGCTAAAAAGCAGGGGTGAGTAGTTCATAGGGCTACAGTGGAGAAGTAACTTTAGAACATCATCATCATCATAATCATAAATATCAAATCCTCACTAATATGATGCCTATATTCCCATTTGCATTGTGCTGCTTTATTTTCCAATTTCCCAGCATTAGCAGCTACGGAGTACTTATTTTATTACCGAGTATTAGTATAATATTCAAAGCATGATTTTCGGGTTGGTCAGCAAATCTTGATTAGTGAGATTCCATTACGATAATTAAGTGATAAGGAGTACGGACGGACTCGTAAAATATTTAATTATAACCAACAGTTAGACGCAATTTCTATAGGATACTTGAGTTTAGCCGCCTCTTGGGATTATAAGTATGGGAGGGATATTTGTAAGACACAATGACTCTTTAGAAATGATGCAGTCCACACCCAAGGAGATCAGTGGCAGTCTGATACTTCCTCCATTCCGTTTGATTCTATACGTTTGACCAAAACACGGTAATTAAGGTAGAAGAAAATCAAGTGGGGTAGATAATGGAATTACTTAAATACCCCTACTTTATTGTTTGCAAGTGGGTTGAGTGGGTATTAGTAAAGGGTATATTGGTCTTTTAGTTTAATAAAGTAGAGACTAAAATAGAAATGTATAGAATTGATTGGAATTTCCGAAAAAGGAATATGTATAGAATCAAATGGAATGGAGGAAGTATAACAGCCACTAAAGGCAGGTATGAGGTTAGTATAATATATGTTGACAAAATAAAACATGATAAAGACTTGCAACATACCTTGACACCATCTACTGAGAATAATTTGTCGCATACTTATCCTACCTGCTCCACCACACACCGACTTGAAAATGCGTGCTTCAACACGTAAATCTTCCATAATTCCTCAGGTCATATCAATCTAATTCTGATAAACAATCGCGTCAAATTGATATAATGATACACGCTTCACAGGTTGTACAACTAAATAACATAATGGAAGTCTGTAAAAAAAAAAAAAAAATCAGATGTACGGAGTATATGACTCACTACAACAACAACTCACAAAGTCACAAGGTGCCTTTGTCGTGCGGATCCCCATATTGATTTAGGATGGAACTTTCTTACAAAGTGATATTCTCAGATAATTGTACGGCAAAAATCAGCTTAGTAAATGCGGTAAAAACTTAGATGCAAACGAATACACGAGTAGCAACCATCGCACAAGAATGGCGCACGGCATCAGCCTATATTGAGATATAAACAATATGATATGAGATACTGAGTATGATTTTGTGATACTTAGATTCTATGATGTCAACATACACTAAAACAGCAACCTGTTTGTTGATAATAATAATAATAAAAAGGGTAAAAGTGGGAAGGTAGATAGCTTAGTGCACTCATTAATGGGATTTTGAGCACATGATTAATTTATAAAAGCGGCTTTTGAGGAGCTATATGAACAAAATATCTGGCCTACTCATCAAAGAACTGCATTTAAGTGCTATCTGAGACAGAATGGAAGGAAATAAAACCTTGGTATTAATTAGAAGGAATGATAATACTAACATCAAAGAGTACCATGCCATTCCCTGCCCCCATGCAGGATCGAACTACAGACCTCCAGTTTACAAGACTGGCGCTCTACCACTGAGCTATAGGGGCCTTTCTTGCTTTAAAATCACCTCGTTTATTTACTTATTGATCAACTACTTGCTCAATGACCACATCAACTGACTGCAAAACCATCCCTTTGACCCTTTGGAAAAAAACTACAGTAGAAAGTATGGAGTAGAACATAAGTCCAATTTCACAGCCCAACCCAACCCAGCTTTCAATCACCATCCAATACCAATGCCCCAATTTTAGCACTCCCTACTTTTTATCTAACTAGTGTACTTTTTCTTCGTCTTGTAATCGCATGTTAAGCATGGGGAGTACAGTTGTGCACTTTATTGCTTGATTATCCCATAGAACCGGAGAAAAATTATTGTATACTTGTGACTTTATACAATTCTTGATCATGTCGCATTTGATCTAATATAAAGTCTTACCCAACAATAGCAAGCATAAATTTTTATGAAAATCAAAGTACTCCTAATTAAATCAAGTATTTTTTTTATTTTTTTTTCTTTTATTTATTTTCTAGTAAATAAACGTAAAACATAATTTAGATCGGGGTTAACTGCAGGGAGTTTACGAGGGTCAAATTCGATTTCGGGTTCTTCCACCTCTTTCATTGCTGGTTGACCGTAATTTCGACATAATCGAAAACTAGGGTACAATTTCTGAACAAACCCACTTCGGATTTGTCCTCCCAATTTTGGAATCAAACTCATTTTGCAATAAATTAACCGAAAAATTACAACTTTCAATCAACAGAAGATTGGATAAAGTTTCACAAGTTTTATAACCCTAAAACACAATCTTTCTAACTTGTATTTAGATCAAATTCCAGAATTTGATTACGCAATCGAACAATTCTTCATGAACTTAATACCAACACTGACGAAAAAAGGGGGAAAATCGATGAAATTAAATTGATTAAATGAACAAAATATAAATAAAAAAAAGGAAAGAAGAACGAACTTGGGAGAGTGATTACTGAGATCGAATCTGGTAGTGGAATTGAATCCCAGGGATTGAAGAAAGAGTTATGGATTGATCTGACGAAAATGAGTGAAATTGGAAAAATTAGGGTTTATGTTGTTTCATTTAGGGGGTGTTTGGTTGGATAATTTAGAGTGGAATGGAATGGATTAATGCCATTCTAGTGTTTGTTTGACCTATTTTGGAATGGAGTTAGAATCCCTATGGATTCTAATTCCACCCCAACCCCCTAGAGTTAGAATCTCCCCCCTCACCCCAAGTTTCTAACTCCATTCCAAGTTTTTTGATTTTTTTTTTGTTTCACATCAAATCTAACTATTATTTATTATATTTATATTTATAATATTTTACGGAGTATTAAAATTTTACTTGTGTTTTATAAATTATAATATTTTTCTTTTTTACAAAATATATTATTAATTTTTTTTTATTTCAGAATAATTATTTTTGAGCAAAATCCCCAAGCGATGATTCATGAATTGCAAATTAAGACGATAATATATCAACAATACGTTTTGAGTTAAACTATACAATTCGAATATCCGTCCTAGACTCTACGGTCTAACATGCTTACTTCGTGCACAACTTTATTTGCTATGTTACAAGCAAAAAACCATTTCATGACGTTTAAAATTAAATTACTGTTGCGTTATACGAGTACTTTAGTAATGTAATAATGTTCGGATATATTTTGTCTATGTTTGAAATATATAATATGACAATAATAATTAAAAATAAAATAAAATACGAAAAATATATAAATAAATAATGGTGGTGATAATAATAATAATAATAATAATAATAATAATAATAATAATAATAATAATAATAATAATAATAATAATAATAATAATAATAATAATAATAATAATAATAATAATAATAGCAACCAATATATCTCATACCCAACCAAACACCTTTACGCATGTATGGGAATGAGAATCCATACCTCCTTGGTATCTCGTTCTAATCCATTCCATTCCCAACGCATCAACCAAACGGCCCCTTAGATCCCTTAGTAGAGTAGAAGGTTTATGGTTATTTACTTATGAGTAAATTGACCTTGCCAACTTGAAACTTACATTGTTTTCGACTTTGTAACTACTACCACTATGTTTGGTTCGGTTAATGGTTACTACCATAATTAGTCCGAACCTAAAAAAATCACTTGAAAAGATCAAAATACCCTTACTTTCACCTCCTCTTATTTTAATTCATCTTTCCTCTTTACTGTTTTATTTTTTTAACCTAAGTATACTTTGAGTTACATTCTGTACATTTCAACACAAAATTACTGAAATTTACTGAATCCACCACGAATTTCTTGATGAATTAGTTGTCGACAACTTGTGGGTACTGTTTATATCTCGAGAAGGTACGTCTATTTCATTCGTTTTTGATGAATGTTTGTTGTTATTTTTTTCGCCCCAAAATTGAAATACGTTGTTGTATTTTGAAAATTTCGGTATTAATTAGTTGTTATATAGCTTAATTTACACTTAATTTAGCTTAGTTGACCTTCAATTAGCTTATTAAAGTGTTGTATTAGCAAATTTCGGTAATAATTAGTTGTTAAATTTGAAAACCCTAATTTTGCAAATTTGGGGAAAGTTTGATTTAATTCTCATTTGTATTGATAATTTGTGTTTAGGATGTCGATTTCTACCATGTTTGATGTGCGTCTCCATGTTGGTGGGAGGTTTGTAATCCACGAAAAAACGAAATTGAAACGAAATAAGCCGAAAATTAAAATATCAATTTTTTTGGCTGAGGGGATGTAATTCCATGTTGAAGTCATTTTCAAACGAAATAAGCCTAATTGCATATAGAGTAAATTATCAATGCTTGAGGGGAAATTGGGGGAAAATTAAAAATGATAGCTTGAGGGGAAATTGGGGGAAATTAATGGAAGAGAGCTTGAGGGGAAGGAAAATGGATACTAAAATGGGGGAAAATAAAGGCCGGCTTCAATTTGGTGAATAAGAATGAGGGGGAGATGGAAGTAAGGGTAAAATGGGTACTAAAATTATCATTTAATAGCCCAAACAAAGATCAACGGCTCAGATTTAATCTTCATAGCTTCGGGTCCGTACATGGTAGTAACCATTAACCGAACCAAACATAGTGGTAGTAGTTACAAAGTCGAAAACAATGTGGATGTAAGTTTCAAGTTGGCAATAACCATGGATGTAATCGTCAATTTACTCTTTACTTATTTATATTTTCCTTAAGAATTAATGTTTGAAATTTTTAAAAATATAAAAGATATTTAGAATATTATTGTCAATTAATCGGTTGTAAATTTGCTTGTTTAAAGTGTTTGAATGTACTGTCCCAAAAAAAAAAAAAAAGATATTCTATTGTGTACCCCTCAGTTTTTCTGATTTCTACGTAATACCCCTACGTTTTTAAGCATTCTACGGTATAACCATGACTTTCTTACATTTTCTCCCGTATAACCCTAATTTTTTTGTATCAATAAAAGTAAATCGAGGAGGGAAAATGATAAATTATCAAGTTTAATGAATTATTTAACTAGTTAAATCAACAAAAAGATAAATACTGGCCATATATAAGATAAATATAAAATTTAAGGGTACGCTATAGAATATCCCAAAAAGAAAAGAGTGCCATGCCCCCATGCAGGATCGAACTACAGACCTCCAGTTTACAAGACTGGCGCTCTACCACTGAGCTATAGGGGCCTTTCTTGCTTTAAAATTACGTCGTTTATTTAGTTATGGGTTAACTACTTGCTCAATGACCACATCAACTGACTGCAAAACCATCCCTTTGGAAAAAAACTAGAAAGTATGGAGCAGAACATATGCCTACCAATTTACCATTTCAAGTCTGAACTCAGCAAAGAGTAAAGCTCATCACTCCTTGATTACAAAACAAACAAAGACTCATAATACAAATGGTGAGAAATGGATACCTGTGAACTAAATTGACTTTAGGGTTCACCAATCACCAATCACCAATCACCAATCACCAATCACCAATCAGGTTTTAGTTGAATGCTTGTACGGATTACTTTCTAATCCAACATTTACCTTCTTAGTAACGCTCCAATTACTACTCAACTTCAATTCCCCAACCCAACCCAACCCAGCTTTCAATCACTAGTTCACCACCCAACAGTCCAACACCAATGCCCCAATTTTTGTGCTCCCTACTCTTTATCAACTACTCCCTACTTTTTCTTCGTCTTGCTCTCGCAAGTTATGCGTGGGGGAGTATGGTTGCACACTTTATTGCTTGATTATGCCATAAAACTGGGGAAAGATTATTGTATTCTCGTAACTTTATACAATTCTCGATCTTGCAGCGTTTGATTTAATATAAAGTTTTATCCAACAATAGCAAGCATAAATTTTTATGAAAATCAGTGTACTCCTAATTAAATCAAGTATTTTTTTTTCCTGTTATTATTATTTTTAATAAATAAACATAAAACGTAATTTAGATAGAGGTTAATGTGTTATTGGAAAGAGGGGAGTATATTATACGGAGTATTCGGTAATACTCCTTCCATCCCAAAATAAGTGTCCCTTTCTATTTTGGGAAGATTTAAGGAATGGTAATAAAAATGAGAAAATTTTGAAAATACACTTATTTTAGAAAAAAAATTAGTGAAAAAAGGACACTAGTTTGAGATGGAGGGAATATAGTAAAACTTGAAAGTATAAATAAAAAGTGAAGGGAGAGGGTGTTGAATTAAAAAAAAAAAAAGTAGTCCGGAGAAAATAGTTGAGGGTTGGCTTGGTAGAAAAGAAAAACAGACGCAAAAACAAGAATGGATCCAAAGATAAGAGAAGTTTCGCAGACATTTGAGCGCTTCAAAGCTGCCTTACTTCGCTCCGATTTTGACATCTCAACTCGTCTTCTTTCTCAACTCAAGGTCGAGCTCTTTTCCCAAGATTTCTTGCTTCATTTTTTTTAGGGTTTTCATTACCTCTTTTTTATTCTTCTTGTTGTTGTTGTTGTCGCGAATTAATTTAAGCCCAAAGATTTGATTTTTATTGATAATCAAGCGTGATTTGCAGATCTACTACTACTACTGCTGCTGCTGCTTAACAAGTAGATTGTCCATTCTTACTATGTCTACTAGTTTGGTTTTAGGGTTTCACATTTGATTCTGATTCAATAGAGCCTTTTATAATTAATTGCATAATTTGATTTTGATTTTCTTCTTTGGGTTCAGTAATCATCGATTTGCCTTGTTGTTATATTTGTGCGTCGGATAAATCATTGACTTATTAGAGGGAGGGTTGAGGTGATGAATTTCTACCAGTGTTTGTGCTTGAGCTTTTGAGAGTGGATCACTTATAGCTACCTTATATTACTTGTTCATTAGGCATTCCTTATTTTTGGGATTGCTCCCTCCCAAGAGTGAATCTCACTATCTATGATTATTGCTCCCTCATCTTTACACTCCATACGCTCCATTTTCACTTGCTTACATGATTCTGCTGCTTCTTACGGAGTATTATTTTGTGGTCTTCGTTATTTATGTTTTCAGGTGCTGCTCACTGAATTCATAAGCCTCCCGCCGTTACTTGAGCAACACCTAATGCTTCGCACGAGCTGACTCTAGCGAGTAACTTTCTCGCCTTCCTTTCATTCTCAGTTTTGTCGGTCGTCTTACTTTGACCTCTATTATTTACTGAATGTGTATATAAACAGGAGACATATATGAACATGCTGTTGTTTTGAGTGTCAAGATGGAAGATCAAGAGGCATTTGAGAGGGACTTCTGCCAATCTTAACTATACTAAAAGGCAGTTTTCGCTGATGTCACACATGCCACATGTCGAATTTCTATGCGTTTTTTTCCCGCCAATTGCATATGCTTATGTCATAATTAACTTAGTAATTAGTAACTAAAAAAAAAATTAAAAATAGATAAAAAGCAAAATAAATAAATAGATTCTCATTATTCTAGTAAGGAAATAATTGGAGCCAATTTATGTTATACAGTAGTAATTTGGTAAAGCTCTTATTACAAATTTATTTACGGAATATTTCTTACAAATCCTCACATAAATAAATCACTAAATTATTTAAGCAAATGATCTTTTTAATCTATATATTTCAATATCATTATCATTATTTCCATTAAACACATATATATATACTCCGTATATACTAATAAAAAATATCAATACGGAGTGCTTATTATGGAGGACGATGCACTATAGTACTGAAGTTATATTTAATTAAAATCAAGTTTAATTAATATATTCATCGTTAACCATTAGTTAAAAAATTGGTTTCGATGATGTAAGGGATCATCGTAATTCATTAATATTGTATTATATAGTATTTAGGAGTATTATATATAAGTCATCATATAGTCTAATTACATTAATTTTAAGTACTTTTAATATATATGTATACTCCGTATTACACTAAGTTAGGACTTTTACGCATTTTTTTTACTATTAACATCGCTGTCATTTGAAATTAACAATCGTATCATATATATTCGACTTATTTTAATATTTTTTTTCTATAACAAAATGTACAACTAAGTACCTTAATCTATTACGCAGTATGTCGTCTACAACTCTATTTTTAAAAATTACAAATAACTATTTTACATCGTTTTTTCACTTTTATTATTCACATTTATAACATACATACTATAGAATACTAAATATAATCACTATTCAAAAAAATTAAAAAATTGTAATACAAATAAATGTTGGTATAAATTATACATAAAAAAAAGCTACAAAAAAATAAAAAATTATGCATTTTATTTATTTTAGCTATTTATTGAAAAATCTTTACTTTTCTTCATTATTATACATATATTAAAATTTATGAAATTAACTATTATTCTTCAGATAACTTATTTTTTTAAGTTCATTTCTCGGTTAATTTATTAGAATAATATCACATCTATAATAACCGTGCATTTATGCACGGGATCTAAACTAGTTGAAACCTTATTACACAGATGCTAGGTACTTTCCGCTTTTTCTTTGCGTTATTCCAAATTATTTGAATTCGGTGATATTTATATTTGCATGTACTGAGTTTAAAAACCAGAGGTTTTACGTGCTTTTGTTTCCTATAGCTCTGATTTGGATTTTTAGGAATTTAAAGTAAGCTTTTTGCTGCATGAGATTGTCAAGTCTTTTGGGTTTGGTACAGTACAGATCTACTTCATATCCTGGAGTTAAGCCAATTATGTGCTGTTTTTGAACAAATAAGTGAAAAATTCACATCCATTGACTATTGACGTGTCATAATTTGCCATTTTTAGTTCAAAATTGAAGGTGCTTCAGCGCACTTTCATCATCTCTTTTTCTTCAATGGACCATCGGTCTGCAATGTGGAAGTCTCACAGTTATTAGAGACAGGGCGTAATTTCTTTGTTATCTAAAGTTCAGATATGTTTTGTGTTTTTGAAGTTCATATGCTGCCTTCTGCTATATTTAAAGGTTGTGTTTCTTTTCCAAACAACTCATGGGGAAGTCATGGGGAATTCGTTTTAAAACCCACTTTTCTACCTTCAAATGCAAGATCCGTTTTTCTGAAAGCTAGTTATATCATACAAGCTGCAAAGCTACCCTGTCTAACTGCAATAAGAGAGAACGTATATTGATGTAGAGATTTGATTTACCTCTTCCTAGCTCAAAGTAATACAAATGTCCACTTCTTTATACTCCGTAGTAATTAACACTGCAAGCTTCAGGTAGGTTGGTAATTATGTTAGGATGCTCTGCACTATATCTACTCCAGTTCTCGAATCAACTCATAGAGTGGACACTAATACTATGTTTTCTAACTGGTATTGTTTTCTGATTGTCTGTTGTTACCTTTCCCTTTTGAACAGGGATCGAATTCCTCAATCTCCACAAGAATACCCGATCTTGGGTCTCAACTTATTGCGGCTCCTAGTCCAGAATAGGATAGCAGAATTTCATACTGAACTGGAGTTGCTCTCATCTGCGGCGTTGGAAAGCCCTTGCATCAAGCACGCAGTGGAGCTAGAGCAATCGTTTATGGAGGGAGCATACAATCGTGTTTTGAGTGCTAGACAGTCAGTCCCTCATGAAACTTATGTACATTTCATGGACTTACTGGCCAAAACAGTAAGGTATTGTAGTCGTCTATGCATGCAAGGCATTTATTCTATCTGTTGTCCATTTTTTGTTTTGGGGACCAATGAATAATTTTATCTGAAAATGCAGAGATGAAATCGCTGGATGCAGTGAAAAGGCCTATGATTATCTTTCACTCAGTGATGCAAAACAAATGTTGATGTTCTCCTCTGACAAAGATTTACAAGAGTACATCAATGAGGTAAATATGGTTTTTACAAGTCTCAAAGAGTAGTAGGAAGCTAAAGTAAGACCGCATCACATTAGATTGAGTCTGAAGAATATAAGATAGAAGCAACGTAGGGTTTAGATTATTGGTGTGAAAGTCCTCTGCATCTGCATGTTTTAGGCACTTTGCCTGAATGAATTCCAACCGTCAGAGTTTTAATTTGATTATGTGATTGGTGGTGGGTTGGCACTTGGCAGGAGCACCCAGAATGGGAGATGAAGAATGGAAGCGTGTATTTCCAGAAATCAAAAGACTATGAACCAAGCAAGGAAATCCCGTCTCTGCTGCTCATCAATCAAACCTTGAGTTATGCCAGGGAACTTGAGAGGATTGTGTGAAGATGTTGTGTGTTGTGGTTGATTGGTACACTCACTTTCTAGTCTGTTTTAGTTTGACATTGGATAATTGTGTATCCAGCCAATCATCTATTGTGGCACTTGAAATTTGCAAATTTGAAGCAACTCTCTTTCTTTGTTTTGCTCTAATGTTACATACTTGGTAGAAATGTTTTGTCAAGTAAATTTGCTCTGTCTGACTACACACAGGCCACTTGAGATGCATGTATGTCGTTAGAGCTGGCAAGCTTGACCCGACCCGAGTGACCCGACCCGAACCCGAGCAAAAACCGACCCGATTGACCCGAAAATATTGTGACCCGAGAACCGACCCGACCCGACTCGTTGACGACCCGTAACCCGACATGACCCGATAATCAGTGACCCGAACCCGACCGGACCGACCCGATGATGACTGACCCGATATCGAATTCGACTAAATTGACGACCCGATAATTATTAAGCTTAATTTTATTGGATTTAAAGCAAATTATTATTTAGAATGATATATTTGACTTAATAATGAATTAATTAAATAAAATAATGATCAAAATACTTATTTTAGTGGTTAAAAATTGAAATAATTCGATAAAATCGCGCTGACCCGATAATGACCCGACCCAAACCCGACCCGACCCGATACACTATTTGACCCGATATGACCCGACCCGATGACGACCCGAACCGAACCCGACTCGACCCAAAAGGACACTTTGACCCGACATGACCCGAACCCGACATGACCCGACCCGACCCGACTTGACCCGACCCAAACCCGACCCGACTGACCCGATTGCCACCTCTATATGTCGTGAATTCAAGTTGGATTAATGTTATTGATACTCAATGGCATAAAGTAAGAGAGGTGACGTAGTAAGGTGATACCCTATACAGCTATACTAAACTAAACTAGTAGGAGGTTTGTTCAACCTATTTATTTAATTAATTAATTAATAATAATGAGTAAACATATATACTTTAAGGTCTTTCAAGAGATGACATATCAATGAATAATCTAAACTAACCTTGCTTTGCTTCTATGTTATATTCTTGAGACTGAATTCAATGTGATGCGGTGATACTTATACTTTAGCTTCCTACTCTTGTTACTTTCTTCATTATATTATTCCGTGGAGTATATTACAAGCTTGCTTCCTAATTACTCAATCCATCCATTCCATGCTTTCTATCTTTCACATTTTGCCAACTAATCTACTCCCTTGTCCGTACTATGCAATATGCATGCAGCTGCCCACCACACATAACACATTGGATCTCCAACTTGTTCTTCCATTCATTTGCCTTTCTCAATCCTTTTTTTCTTTATTTGCTTCTCATCAATGTTTCTTTATTACTCATATATGGCTGCCTCTATTTAATTTGTATTACAACTTGTACATTTAAATTTGTTCAAACTATATAGGCTACTCAAACAACTAATACGGAGTAATTAAATTAACAAGTTACTCCCTCCATTCCACTTTACTTGTCCCCTTTTGGTTTTAAAAAAATTCCAATTTAATTGTCCCCTTTGGAAAAATGACTAAATTACCCTTGTATTAACTCAAGTCCAAGAAATGCAAGCCCTTGTGTTTTTATTTGAAGGCTACATTTGAAGTCTCCCACCCATATTAGTATATAAGGGTAAATTTGGAATTATATGTAAATGTTATGAAAATTAAGGGTTGATTGTGGCTTTTTTTTAAGTTTCTTAAATCTAACATTTTAATAAAAGGGGACAAGTAAAGTGGGATGGAGGGAGTAATAAGCTACTCTTCGCGTTATATAAACCCAATACGAAAATACTAGTTAGGCATAGAAGGCCTCTTATTATACGGAGTAACTCATTAGCTCAATTATACTTTTAATTTTTAATTTTTATTTTTTAATTTTTTTTTACACACATCATCATTTAATTTTGGCAAAATTACGAATAACTACCTTTTAAAACCCTTTTTTTTTCAAATAACTACCTTTTATAAAAATTTTTTCAAATCACTACCTTAAAACGTGTTTTTGTTTTCAAATCACTACCTGTTCACCGGATTCTGTCATAAAATTGAAAATTCCGACGAAATTGAAATTTTTTGTTGGCTTTAATTTGAAATACCCATGTGAAATACCCAATCTACCCTTTGTTACTCTATTTAACCTAAGTTTTTCACTCATCTTCTTTACCATAGATGTCAGCCATTGTTTTCATTTTTTCTCTCATATTATTGAATCAAATCATGGGTCTTTCAATGTTCAGCTATTTTCATCTTTATTTTTTTATTTCTTAATGTTTTCCTTATCATTTTCATCCTCACTTACCCCCTAATTCTTATTCAGATTTTTCCCTCTTTTAGTTTTAGCAAATCGAAAATTAGGGTTTCTTGTGTGCTGGCACCATGTCGTCTAATTCTCATTCCGAAACTTCAATTCCGGCACAATGTTACTGTGGGGATAGGGTTGCTATTGTGAAATCCTGGACACTTCAAAATCCAGGCCGACGATTCGTAGCTTGTCCGAACTATGACCGTGTCAGTGGTCGTCGTGGATGTATCAACACAACTACATGCAACATTAAACTGAAAATAATAGAGCAAAAAAAACAAAAAACAATGAAAAATCAAACATTTCGAAACCAATTTTGACCTTCACTTAAAGTAATGAAAAAAAAAATTAACAACCTGCAATAAGAAGAATATCAACCGCTGATGAGAATGAACTACCACCAAGAGCTTCACATAGCCAACAATGTCCAAAAATTTGAAGAAAAATTACCCAGAAATTTTTAGGTTAAAATAATTGGGTGGGTGGGTGAAAATCTAAAAGAAGATGAAAAGCAAAACAAAGTCAAAAGAAATGAGGAAAAGTCGTTAGGTAGAAGAAAGTAATAGGGGCAAAACGGTCACTTTTTAGAAAATATGGCTTAAATGGGATTTCAGGGGAACAGGTAGTGATTTGAAAAAAAAACATGTTTTAAGGTAGTGATTTGAAAAAAAAATTATAAAAGGTAGTTATTTGAAAAAAAATGGTTTTAAAAGGTAGTTATTTGTAATTTTGCCTTTAATTTTATCATGTCAAACTTTGTATTGTACTTTGTATTAGTTTACTTTTTTTTTTTTTTTTTTTGACACACATCATCATTTAATTTTATCATGTCAAACTTTGTATTAGTTAACTTGTTTTTGTAAGATGGATCAATAAGGAGATTCCAGCCATGAATATACCTAGAGCATTAGATAAGATTTGAGAAATATTCATGTAAGAAGTTGATGAATTGTGATTGGAGAAGAAAATTAAAAAGTTGTAGTAATTAAAATAATAAAATACGATTGCATAGAGGAATAAGAAAAGTAGTCCTTGCAAATTAGATTAGATAATTGTAAAAAGAAATAAACAACGAACAGTGACATACATTTTTGTAATCATGCTAGCTCAATCGTGCTAGCTAATCAGTAGTACTTTTATAATATACTCGTAAGTGTATAAGATTGCTAGCTGTGCATTTTTAATTAATTTTTTTTTTTTGGTACAAATTTTTAATTAATAAAATGGGATACAAATACACACAACAACTCATACGGACTACAAGTATGTAGCTGATCCAATCAACTCCGTGCATACCAAAAACTCCGTACTCCATATAAATAAAAACTTAATTTAATTCAGATATTTTCTAGGTCAAACCAAGCAAGAGGCTACCAATCACAAACTCAACTTGTACACTTATATAATAGAGTTGTACGTTTTGAAAACTACTCCCTTTCATTTTTTTATTTTTTTTCTTTTTACTCTCAGTAAATTGTTAACGTTTACTTTATTTTGTGAGGGGGAAATAAAGTTATATACTCCGTATTAACCAAGTGGTAAAAACAAAGTAATGAGAGGAAGTATGTAATTAAAATAATGATTCTAATGTGAGAATTGAGATGGTTGTATACGTACTACGGATAACATACGGTAGTACTCCGTACTTGGTAAAATGCAAGAATGGCGAGCATGGTATTGAAAAATGTTGTTATGAAAAAAATAAATTTATTAGTGGGGGGGATTGGAAGAGTAGATATGGGTATCTAAATTCTAAAGTCGGGCCTAAGAGCATGACCTCACCCACCCGGATATTAACAAATGCTTTCTCCTTAAGCCGCATCTTCATCCTTTTCTTGTCTAGTTTTAGTGCTCCTCCACCATTATTGAATAATAAATCTAACACTCTATTCATCAAGTCATGACAATGGAAGGTATAACTCCTTGGCTCATAAAGTACTCAATTCTCTTTTATCCCTATCGATATGATACTTTACATATAAATGTCTTCTTTATGACTTCACAATAATGCTGACCATGTTAAAGAAATGTTTCTTAGCAATTCAATCTATTTTTATCGCTCACTATGAAACCATATGTTGGTTTTTAAGTAAGTTTGTGGAGATACCATATCCCACATTGAAAGATTAGAAGACAATTAGTTATTTTATATTGACTTACTTTCCTAATTAAATAAATAGATTGAGCTATTAATTAGTGTCTATTGCTCCACATGTAGGAGAACCCTTGAATAATAGACTAATCTTGACAAGGGCACTTGGGCGTTGGGCGAATTAATTCCCAACTCGGTCTTTGTTCAATGTAAGCCTGCATCTTTTCAGTCTCATGCCTCTTCAAGCCCACTCCATTTATTTTATAAATACAACGTCCTGCGACAATTTTCGATCATCTGAAAATCGTATTGAGGCCTACAATAAGCAGTATTGTATCCCAAAGGAATTGCCTTTATAGTGGGGACATAATTTCCTTTAGGACAGTATAACTAAAGCTTAGTGTGATTTTTTGGTCATACACAAATTGATCTAACACCATAGTCAATGTTAATTGAGTTTAGCTGCCAAAATCATGCTATATGTAATTGAGAATAATAATTTGATGCTAGTTCTTCAACCCTTGGACAAGGGTCCGTTAAATCAAAATATAATATTTTATGCAGATACCTCAAGATCTAGAATTTTCCATCTTAGTTGTCCTGTTCAACAATTTGCAAACGCAAATATTCGAGTGCAAATAAAATATTTTTGGTCTAAATCTATTTAGATTTAATTTTTGAATACAAATACAAATACATTTGAATTAATATTTCTTATGATTCCGTTGAGATTTACTTGCACACTAAATGTTGGAGTATGTGGGTATCGTACGAGCACTCCGTATATCTTATGTATTGAGCCCTAATTTTATAGGACCAATTTATTATTGTTGATGCATAATTGTAATAGATTTATTATCTTTATTTTTAGTGACACGAGATTTTAAAGTCGTTATATTACATGTGCATTGGCTAGGTAAATCCTCAAATATATATACTTCCTCTGTCTCAATAATTTGTTTACACTTCTCTCAAATTACTTCACAAAAAAGTCAAACGGCAAACAATTCACTGAAACGGAGGGAGTATAAATTAATATGTGGAGAATTCCTTATTAACCCACATTTTATATATGTCGCAGAGACGCAGACTGATTATGGAGGGAAAAAAGGGGAGGGGGGGGGGGGGGGGGGGTTTGAGGATATAATGAGTCAGCAATAAAACATTTTGCAATAAAATGGTAACATTTTTTCCGTCGCAACTTGCGACCAAAAAGGGCCGTCGCAAGGGAGACGAGCTGGTCAAACAATACTAAACAATAGAGGCTAAAGTGGCATTATTGTTAATACGGAGTATTTAGGAAGCAGTTGGATATACTGGTGCTAGACTGCTAGCTAATCCAAAGAAAGGAGTTGATACGTGACTTCATTCCCATTACCTCACATTATTTTTATTTTAATTACCCCATCTAATATCAACTTTTTTTTTTTTTTTTTAAATTTTTTTCATTGTCTTTTTATTCTATTATTCTTTCTATTTCATTCATTTGGAATTATTTTATATTTAAGAAATTTTCAATCATTTAGTTTCATTTCTAAATTCATCAACTTCAAGGCTTCAAGCATTGGAAATTACCATATTAATTCCATTTTTTCACATTTTCAAATAGATGTAACCTTCACATTCAATAAAAAACCATTATTCCTAAATACTTTTTTTCATTTCCTTAAAATGTAATCTAACTCCTAATGGGGTTAACTCAATGAAAAAAGGGAGTAAATAATTCAGATATATTTCCTTCATTTCTTTCAATATAACCCAATTACGATTTCGACAATCTAACGGTTAATCGTTTTTGTAATTGTGATAAATTTTACTTAGAAATGTCATTCTTTTAATTGAATTTCAATTTCAATTTTTTATGAGGTTATTAATGCCTAGTGCAAAACATATTTTAATACTGTTTCACCAGCCACTTTCACCTATAGTCTTTTGATGCCTAAGGTAAAATTATTGTAATAGTTTAATTAAACAAAGTTAAGGGAAGAAATTGTTAATTTTTCCTATAAAATAGGAGTAGTACGGAATAGTCATGATGTGATTTTTGTCCCAAAAATTAGACATTAGGAAAGACAAAATATAGTCGGGAGAGGAAATTAAAGTTGAAAGAAGTGATGCTTAAAAGGCAACTAGTAAAAATTGGAAAGTAGGAATCTGGTGTGCCCTCTCATTCTTCATTGCAATGCCACACATTTTTGGATTCCTGATTACAAAATCTATCCAATAGCAAACAAATAGAAAAAAAAAAAAAAAAAAGTAAAATCAACAATAAATATTGTACGTAGGCGACTAAAAACAATTTATACATGTTAGCATAATTTTCATACAGAGTACGGAGTATAAAATACAAGTAATTATTACTCCTTTTCGTTTCAGTGAATTGTTTACATTTACTTCATGCACGTGAAAAGAAAAATTATGAAAATTATGAAAAAATAATGTTAGAAGTACAAAATAACCTCACTTTTTACAAAATACGAGTAACCATTTAATCACCCCCACATGGCATCAAAATTGAACATTTATGAAAATGTAAACAAAGCACCTGTACACTCAAAAATGAGAAATATAAACAAATTAGCGGGACGGAGGGAGTAGAAAAGGTACAAAAATTAAATATGGAGTAATTTAGAAATAAAATGTAAGAGACTGGTAAACAATTTATTTAGGTAGAATATAAGGTGAATTGATTTAGATTTGAAAGAATAAGGAATGAGAAAAATGTGTGAAATAGAGGAGAGGGAAATAGAGAACGGATTTTCTGTCCCATTTTCATGTCCCACTTGGTATCTTATTACTACATATAGTAATAAATCCCATTGATTATAAAAGATTAATAAAAAAATAATTATATAAACTAAAAATTTATTACTTTTATCAAATAATAGGATATCAAATAGAACATAAAATGGGACAGATAATCTGCTACTAGGGAGAGGGGCGGGAGGAAGAAACAAGTAGAAGTAGTGTAGTGGAAAATGCGTGGGATTCCTGAAGAGGGAGGGGAATCAGCATTGAAAAAGCATCAAAAGTTAATTCATTAGGAGGAATACAAAATTGGGGACCACAAGAAAACAATAAAATTAAAGAAAGAAACAAAGAATGAAAAAAGAGACAAGTAAATGGTAGTAAAATGGATGCAACTTGGTCAATCCACCTATCAAATGTAATCCCCCACCCTTGTGTTTCTTCTCTCTCTTCTCTCTCATACACACAATTCTTCTCTTTCTCTCTCTTCCTCTCGTTTCACGTACCAACAGCCAAGAGAGAAGAAGAAGAAGACGACGACGACGAAGACTTAGAAATCAGTAGTGAGATTGTGAGATTGTGAGATTAAGAGATTGATTGATTATGTCCCAAACACCACCCGCTACTACTAATACTAATACTCACCCAGATTCCGATACTAACAACAACAACAACAACAACAACAACAACAACAACAATAAGTCTTGCTTTGGTGTGGGTGTGGGTGTGGGTGTGGGTCCTACAGCTACAAGTAGTAGAGGGGAGAATTACTACTACTCATCAGGGTCAGGAATTCATCATAATAATAATAATAATAATAATAATAATAATAATAATATATATGTGAATCTAGAAGCATCATCAACAGCTTTGATGGACCTTGATTTCGGTGATTTAGATGCTTCTTGGTCATTTGATCAGATAACTGCTGCTGGCGGTGCTGGTGGTGGTGCAGCAGCAACAATAACAGCAGCGCCAGTACTGATATCCAACTCAGACCAACCATGCTCCCCTCTTTGGGCTTTCTCCGACGCCCCTCACTTTCCCAACTCCTTCTGCTTCTCACCATGTAAGTGTACGCCCCTCCCCTCCCCTTTCCTTTGACTTTTTCTTCTACAATCAATCATCATCTCTTTATTCATTTGCTTTAATATTCTTTCCCTTTTGACTTTTAATGAGATTTGATATTTTACAAACTTATATATGTTGTTCATTTCACTTACCCAACTATGAACTACCTACTCTTGAGTTGTCTGTCATTGACTTTGGATTTGTGTTGTTGATATTATTAGGTCATCCAGACCCCATCTCTCACACTGCTACCCATACTTGTGGCGTTAATGCTCCCCTTCATGACGATGACGACCACAATAACAACAACAAAATTCCACTCCCATTCACAGCCTTGTCTCCCCCTGACAACTTGGACGTCTCCTTTTTAATCAAAGAGAGGATGACTCGCGCTCTTAGGTATTTCAAAGAATTAACCGAGCAACATCAGATACTAGCCCAAGTTTGGGCTCCCGTACGCAGTGGTAACCGTTACGTCCTCACTACTTCCGGTCAACCCTTTGTTCTTGGTCCCCACAGTAACGGCCTTAACCAGTACAGGACCGTCTCCTTGATGTACATGTTTGCCGTCGATGGCGACAGTGATGTCACCCTTGGCCTGCCTGGCCGTGTCTTTAATCAGAAGCTGCCTGAGTGGACCCCAAATGTCCAGTATTATTCCAGCAAAGAGTATCCCAGGGTTGACCATGCTAAGCATTATAATGTCAAAGGTACCTTGGCTTTGCCCGTTTTTGAACCCTCAGGCCAGTCCTGCGTCGGTGTTCTCGAGCTTATCATGACTTCACAAAAGATCAATTATGCTCCCGAGGTTGACAAAGTTTGCAAAGCTCTTGAGGTTGGTTTTCTATGTTTCCCTCTCCTCCCTCTTTGGAATTTTTGACCCGTCTGCAGTGACCTGTTTCCTGTTGAATAATAACACCACTTTTGTCTCTTCGATTCGCAACTTAGATTTGATTTGATAGGCATTCAGCATAGTTTTGATGAATATATTAGGAACTTTGATAACATATGATATTGCCTTATATGGTTTCCACACCTTTCGATGCACTCACTTCTTGTCAAGAATAGTATGACGGTGAAATATGTTACTGACATGAAGATATGAAGTTGGTTTCCGGACAGTGAAATCATGTAAGGCCACTATGGACAGTCGATTATGAGCATTTAGTTTGATGTTGACGAATAAGAATTGAAAAGGAGGAGGAAGCTTTGACAAAATGGAATTTCACCTTAAGTATTACTCTGACTCAATTCTCTGTATGATTACGGAATTAGTATCTTGTGTGGCTGTGTTCTACATCCGTTTACCTCAACTTCCGCTTTTAAGTCTTGAATGTGGGCAATAACAGATCTTTCAATTCGTATTTGTGCAGGCCGTCAATCTCAGAAGTTCAGAAATATTAGACCACCCTAACATACAGGTAAAATTTTTGAAGCTTTCTGCGCTTGTAAATAACAGTGATTCGTCACTATAGATAAAACAAATATGCTGACATGATGATGGTCATGGAATTTTCAGATCTGCAATGAAGGTCGACAAAATGCTCTAGCTGAAATTTTGGAAGTATTAACAGAGGTATGTGAAACTTATAAGTTGCCTCTGGCTCAGACTTGGATTCCTTGCAAGCATCGAAGTGTTTTAGCCTACGGTGGTGGTCTGAAGAAAAGTTGTTCCAGCTTTGATGGTAGCTGCATGGGACGAGTATGCATGTCTACCACCGATGTAGCATACTACGTTGTTGATGCTCAAATTCTGGGTTTCCGTGAGGCCTGTGCTGAGCATCATCTTCAGAGAGGTCAAGGTGTTGCTGGGAGGGCATTTTCTTCCCATGGCCTGTCATTTTGCAGAGATATATCACAATTCTGCAAATTCGATTACCCTTTGGTGCATTATGCTCGGATGTTCAGGTTCAGAGGCAGTTTCGCCATCTGTTTAAGAAGCAAACACACCGGGGATGATGATTATGTTCTTGAGTTCTTTTTGCCTTCCAGCATAACAGACAGTGCAGGGCAGCTCGACTTGTTGGATTCAATATTGGCAACAATGAAAGAGGATCTCCAGAATCTCATGTTCGCCTCTGGAAACACTCTGGAAGAAGAGAGAAAACATATGGAAATCATTGAAGTCTCTACGGATTATAATCACGATGCACAGATTGGATCTAATTTGTCGATTATACCTACGTCGATGGCTATGGCAATGAATGGGGCGTTATCACTTGCAAAGGATTCACAGAAACAGCTGACGGCAGAAGCAGGTGCAATGAATATTGTTGCTAGTAGAAGCCACAACCCAATTTCTCCGACAGGAAAGAAAGAAGCCAAAAAGACGTCTGAAAGAAAGCGTGGAAAAGCTGAAAAACAAATTAGCTTGGAAGTCCTTCAACAATATTTTGCTGGTAGTCTTAAAGATGCTGCCAAGAGCCTTGGAGGTATGTCTCTGATTGATACATGCTTCATTATTTCCTATGCAAGTCCTCTTGAAGAGTTTTGAGTTTTTGACTGCATGCTGCATTACTTACTTAAATAACGAGACGGTTGTGACATTGAACAGTGTGCCCGACGACTATGAAGCGCATTTGTAGGCAGCATGGAATATCCCGATGGCCTTCTCGCAAGATCAACAAGGTGAACCGCTCCCTTACAAAGCTTAAGCGTGTGATCGAGTCAGTACAAGGTGCTGACGGAACATTTAGCTTGACTTCTCTTGCTCAGCCTACGATGCCTGTTCCTGTCGGGTCTATTTCGTGGCCTGCTGGTGTGAATGGGACTTGCCACCAACTGTCTCCGACATCTCAACCGACTGATGTTCCCGACGAGAGGAGTGAAATGCCATCCTATGAACCAAGAACCAATGGCCAGACATGTGGTAGGGCGTCGAGTCGTGAAGATAGGGTAAATGAGCAGAATGGCTTTACTTCCAAAGGTGGGAGTGGATCCACCGGCACGTCAACTTCTCACGGATCGTGCCACGGGAGTCCTGGAACTGAAAGCAACCCACCACCAAATGGGAATTTTGTTCAAAGCTTTTGTGAACAAGTGGGTAACTCGTCAGGCTTAATGTTTCGACAAAATGGGGCCTACTCAATTCCAGATGCGCTCTTCATTGCACATTCCCAGGATACATTTGGGGGGATGCTTTTAGAAGATGCAGGGAGCTCAAAAGATTTAAGAAACATATGCTCCCCAGGGGTTGAAGCCAACGCAGATGAATCGCCTGCACCTGAAGCAGGGTGGATCAATCCGTCTTGTCCGAGCCCATCTTCACGAGTAGGTACGAGTGTTTTCGGTATGACATCCAGATTTTCTGTGAGACAAGACATGAAGACGGTGACGATAAAAGCCACATTTAGAGAAGATATAATCAGGTTTAGGTTCTCCCTTGCTTCAAACATCGTTGAGCTGAGAGAGGAAGTGTCAAAGAGGCTGAAGCTGGAAGTGGGGACGTTTGAGATCAAGTATCTGGACGATGATCACGAGTGGGTGTTAATAGCTTGCGACTCAGACCTACAAGAATGCTTGGATGTGTCGAGATCATCGGGAAGCGATATGATAAGACTGTTGATACAAGACATAATGGGAAATCTGGGTAGCTCGTGCGAAAGCTCAGGAGAATGAATGAGCATGTTGTTTTTTTTTTTGAGGAGGTGTAGATACCTGCGTAGATTATGACGAACAACTCATTCTTGTACGGAGTAGTATTAATCAGGCGAACAAACAAAATGTGTAGAAGTTGATGGGGGGGTTTGTGTATGCATTGCAAGCTGTATATAATTTTCTTGTATTTATAGGGGGTCACTGGTAACTGGTAAGCATCATTTTAAACGCGTCTCTTATTTTAGTTTTGATTGAATTTTGTTCTCTGTTGCAATTGTTAATCAAATACATTGATTCTAAATTATGGCAGATTTTCCTTTGTCTGGGAAAAATTAGTTTATAATTTTAGTGTGATCTGTAGCCTTTTGTTTTTGTACTCCGCAATATGCAACTTTTCACAGCGATTCTCCTCATAGATGAGACCGCTGATACGTTTGACAGCACCACGACGAGCAAGACGACAGATGGCAGGCTTGGTGATGGCCTGGATGTTATCACGGAGGACTTTACGGTGTCGCTTTGCACCTCCCTTTCCAAGACCCTTTCGTCTTCCCAACATTTCTTGTCTTGTTTATTTTTACAGTATCAAACAATAGAGTATGATTTGATAATTATCACTTAATAAGCTAATTGCAACTGTCATAATACTTTAGTACTCGTATTAATTAAGGTCAACGTAAAAGGTTATACCAATTTCATTAACACAATCATTGGAGAGAGTAAAAAAACAGGATGAAATTGTGTTATTAAAATTTAAAAGTAGTAGAAATACAAGGATTGATGCGCTAAAACAGCAAGTGAAAATAAATATGATGAGTCCACCAAGTCTTGTTATAATGGATGGAAGAATCAAATTATATTATTTGCAAATGAAAAGAGTATCAAGGAAAATGGGCCGTTGAAGAAGGGGGTGTATCATCCTTAAAGCCCAAGCCCAAGTCCAATTGGGTTAAGCCCACAACTTTGGATTTGCGTGCAGCAATCTGGCGTTGGGTAGACTTGTAATATGTTGCGTAAAGTATGAGCTGCCCCACCGCAAACAACGTACCCACACCATTTGGCGCCTGTTTAATTATATTATTCTTAGTTTACTACTTCATCCATTCCGTTTTGATTCTATACATTTGACCAAAACACGGTAATTAAGGTAGAAGAAAATCAAGTGGGGTAGACAATAGAATTACCAAATTACCCCTACTTTATTCTTTAAAAAAAGACATTGCAAGTGGGTTGGGTGGGGTATTAATGAAGGGTATATTGGTCTTTTAGTTTAATAAAGTACGGACCAAAATAAAAATGTATAAAATTGATTGAAATTTCCAAAAAAGGAATATGTATAGAATCAAATGAAATGGAGGAAGTACTACAAATGAGTTATACTTATGAGTACATGAAATGGGACTCGACCAACTTACGGCAATGTACGGATCCAATGGATGCACTGCATATATCGTCCATGCAATACCGTTCGCAAATGATGCAAATGACAGGAAAAATGGCATATATTCCACGCTCTTTGTCGTCATCACCAATTTCTGTTGATACGCGCACATTAATTCATCACATCACAACATCACATGCCTACGTATCAACTTTAATTTAATTTCTCTATAATGGATGGATGGAATACGGAATACCTTATTTATATATATTAATAAATATTACTCGTTGATTGTAAAATTAAATGGAGTGAGTCGGAAAAATTACCACGACAGACAATGGGGAGACATACATCATAACGTTGCAGACGATGGCGATCATACCCACAATGGAAGACCTTTGTTTAGTGGTATGAGCTAGGCTGAGAACCACGGCGGTCATAATTGCGACCGTAATAATCTCAGCGATAGCGATCAGGGCGACTTTGAGCCTGTTGGGCTTGGGGGAGAAAAGTATGAAGAGGATCAAATAAATAAGCTCGATGAAAAAGCCAGCCCCGTTAATGGTGATGACGAGAAGACTGTTAGGGTGGACAAAAGGAAGGCCATATACGACCCACAGCATGCAATTCACAAAAGTGGCTAGGTATGGTATTGCTGAGTACTGTTCCACTGTCCTCTTCTTGCATATTCCTATGAACGTTGGCCTATATATATATTTTTCATACTCATCAGTCTTTTTTTATTATATTATGATCGAGTTAGAAACAGGAAAACGTACATGCAATATACTCTGTGGGATCGAGTATGTAGAAGTATCAAACAAATAAAACTTACACAGGAGAGAGAAACAAGAAAAGAGCAGTGACATTTCCTGCAAAAAAAATACAAGCAGATTAAAATTACAGGGAAAGGGATGATTGAGCGTATACTACAGTCGAGTCGAGTCCGTACCAATAATTCCTGCTGCAAAACGAATAGCATCTGCTGAAACCATGGCGGCTTAGTTCAAATTATGATCCAAAAAAAAAACAATTAATTTGTTTGTAGAAAAATGCAAGTAAAAAAGAGGAAGCGGTAAAGCAGGTAGGTCATATGCAAGACATGTTATGTTATGTTATGTTATGTTAAGTTATTTGATGTGTTTGTTGAAGCTTGGAGTCGAGAGATGATGAGAAGTACTCCGTAGCTAACTTGTAGATTCTTAAATTGAGTGATGGAATTGGAGGGTTTTATATATATACGGAGTACTCCGTATTCGTATTCGGTATTTCATAATTAAGTGGCACTAACTTCTAGATTCTTAAATGTTACGACCAATGCAAATTGCGTATAATGTTATCCTCATTACTCTCCATTTCTCAAACTGTGGTCTCCTCCGGCCTTGCATTGGGTATTTGGGTGGGCGTAAATCGGAGACCATAACTCAGGCAGTCAGGCCCATACATAATTTAAGAGCCTAACTCGTCTTGTCTCAAGGATTGCAGCTTGCAGCTTGCAGGTGCACATCCCAACACTTTTCGACTTTGCTTATTTTCACTTTCACTTTATACTAACAGATTAACAGATTAACAATCTAACTATTGTACGGATTACTTGAGAAACAAAAAAATGAAACTATCATAGAAGTGTAAGTATTATAAAAGACGCCCGTTCATTAACAAAGTGATAAATTAATTTTTTTAAGGGTTAATTGGATATAACCCCTTTTATAACACTTTTTTTTGAAATAACCCCTTTTATGTTTTTTTTTCTACTTAACCCCCTTTTAAGACGATTTTGGTTTTAAATCACCCCCTTATCGGAAAAGTCACCTTAAAATGAGATATTCCGGTCAAATTCAAATGTTGATTTTTTTTTTCTTTCTCTAATCCCTATTTTACCCTTCCCTATTTCTCTTTAATGCTTATTTCAACTTTAAAAGTTGAATAAAAAATTTGATAGATTGATTTTTAAAGTTGAAATAAGCATTAAAGAGAAATAGGGAAGGGTAAAATAGGGATTAAAGAAAGAAAAAAACATTCAAAGTTTGAATTTGGCCGGAATATCTCATTTTAAGGTGACTTTTTCCGACAAGGGGGTGATTTAAAAACAAAATCGTCTTAAAAGGGGGTTAAGTAGAAAAAAAAACATAAAAGGGGTTTATTTCAAAAAAAAGTGTTATAAAAGGGGGTCATATCCAATTTACCCTTTTTTTAATTTTAAATTGTCAGTGGCGTTCCAAATGTAAATGCATGGAATATAATGAAATGGCGGAAATATCATTAACAATTAAAAATATAATTTTCTCTTTTGTAACGAAAATTATCACGGTACACATAACACACATGAAATATAAGTATTCCATTGACTTTTATGTTATGACATGATATCATGAATTATACTTGTACTTGAAGGGGGTCAAAAACATCTAAGGCAGTGTTCTTAGAACACATTGAACATGAATGTTATTGACTTATATCCTAATTTTACTTAATTGTATCGTGTTTTACCATAAAATTGTAACAACCTGGTTTTTCGTGACTTTAATTAAACTAAGGCGGAAATTAATTAAGTCTATATATTACAAACCAGCTGTTAATCGTAATAAAACTCGAAGTACATAGTACGAGTTTAGAATAACAGAGTATAAGTTTGATTACATCCTCTCAAAATAGGTTACAAAATAAAGCCTCCAATCCCCTGATAGATCAACGTTCAAGACTCGGGGTACCTGCATTAAACTCTCATCATTTTCCCGCACACTCTTTCGATTCATGCAATTCTAAAACAATATGCAATATGAATATTAAATAAACAAGGAAACAAGTAGCAAGCATGCAAGTAAAACATATAAGGAGGTCACGATGATTCAATATGAGTATAATCCAATCAAATAACATACCACGCTCACAAATAATCATACTCAACAAATCACATTCCAATACTCGACCAAGTCATTCCGATAATCATCAAACAAACAAGGAAATACATTCAACATGTGATAACAAATGAGTCTTCGTTAATAAGGCGGAAGCATGCAGATATAATCCGCGCAGAAGCGGTCAGGGCCGAACGAAATCGGACGTGTCTGACAGGCAAAAGATATCTAAGGTAATAAGGACGGCCTAAACCCTTGTCTAATGTATGCATACACTACCTATCGAGGATCATACTTATTCGCTATTCAAAAGGTATCACCGACGAAAAGTTCGACTATCACCAGAGACGGGTACCCCCGGTTGGGGCTGGAGTTTCCAATTACTAATATATGGGCCCACGGAAATATCAAGGATGCCCCATCTCTGAGGTTGTATATCTGTCTTAGAGTAGCGATCTTAAGATCGTTATTTCGCCTTGGGCAACTCTGATAGGGAGCCCAAGTCCCCATATACAGCTACCTCGTTAACTTCGAATTTCAAGAGTCGCAACATGGCGAACAATCCTAGTATTTTATTCAAGTAGCTCGTTTTTCTCAAATTCTCATTCTCTCGTTCATAAATAATAATAATGACTAACTTGTAATATAAATATAACGTCGAACTTGTGTAATGAAATTTTTGTAACAGCAGTTCTTCAGGTAAAACAGAACACATAGAAAAACTTAGTTATTTATTTTGAGTCCGTTCGTAAATTTTTAAATATTTTTCACTATTCATTATTTTACTATTCACCGTATTTACTATTCACCGTATTTACTATTCATCGTATTTGTACGTATTCGTATTTTCGTATTCCGTATTTGTACGTATTTTTATACTTCGTATTTTATTCGTATTTTATACGTATATGTATTCTTATACTTAGTATTTTATTATTTTATTTTCTTTATACTTAGTGTTTTTATTACATTTTCTTTATACTTAGTAATTTTTTTATACTTTTGTGCAAATTTTTATACTTAGGAGATTTCTTTGATATAAGACTAAATTTTTATTTTCTAAGTACAAAAATCTAGTTTTAAAGTCGTTAGGTTCGTTTTGTATTTAGCGATTTGAAAAATTATTTCGGAAGTAAAACTCAATATAATCTAAGTACAAAATTCTAGTTTTAAAGTCGTTAGGTTCGTTTCGTATTTAGCGATTTGAGAATTTATTTTAAATGTGGAACTCGATATCAACTTAAGTATAAAATCTAATTTCAAAGTTGTTAAGTTCATTTTGTACTTGGTCAATTTTAATAACATTTCAAAAGTAATACTCGGTTAAATTTAGTCGTATACTTAACTAAGATTTTAGCGGTTTCCATTTTTAGTGAGGTTGTCGTAGTTTATTTTAAATAGTCCGTATGTCCATATCCAATTTAAGCAAAGGTAGTAACACTCGACAACATTCATTTTAATACGTGTAACGTTTATTTTTATCGGTTTCGTTGATTCTTTTTATTAACGATTTAATACATAAACAAATATAAACCTAATTACTATTCAATTTTAGTGACTAAGTGATAAATTCATTTTGACCAAAATTGACCCAAAAATATCCTAAATGCCGTGTGCCTTTATTTATATAAGCTATTTATTTCTTTTGTTGTTTTTATTAATAAATCATTACTTTAACTATTTTAATTACTTAAGTGATAAAAATAAAAAGTGACAAATTCATTTTAGGTCTAAAAATGACCCCTAAACCGTGGCCTCCTATACTTAGCTTTTTATTTTCGTTTTCTAATTTTATCGGTTTTTGACTTAAAGTTTTTATATACTAATTATTCATATTAACTTAAGGTGATTTAAACTAGTAAATAAAAACGATAAATACTAAAACTTATACAATTTATAAATCAAACTAATCAACTAAGTGAAGAACACATGAATGTGTGATGAATCCTAATGCTTTTAATATGAACATTATTTAGTCAAATTTTTATATGTTTATAAAATTTTCTCAAATTTTTCATACAAATCTAATTTAACTATACTAATCATAATATGTTATTTAGAAAAATTAAAACTAAAAATTGGTCCATATAAATCAATTTGGCCGTGTATAAGTATATATGTTCATAAATTTTGATTTTTGATTTTTATACTTCTAATTCAACAACTAATTTATCATATATTATTTATGTATTTAATCATAAGTGGAAAACATAACAAAACATTAACACACATAAATAAAATCATTCAAACACAAGAATAACAACAAACATTCAAGAACACACATAATACCTTAAAAATACTTAAAAATTCATAACAAATTCATTTTAAATCCTAAACAAAAACTAATTATATCCTCATGTTCATTTCATTATAAGTATTTTAAGCATGCAATTTACAAAAATTAAAACGAAAAATTAGACAAAAATTAAAGGGGATGCCGTGTGGTTTTTTTATGTTACTCAAATATTATTTTTCGATTTTTGTCTCCTAATTTAACATATGAATACTAGGTGATATAATAAAACAATACATGCATCAAAAATAATAACACATAATCAAATTCGAGGCGCTTATCATATAAGTGTGCGGGAAGCACCTTAGGTTAGGTTATTGAAAGTTATACTAGCAGTTGTCCGGGTCAACGATGTGATCGAACTGGCTTAAATCGACTCCTCCACCTTGCTCCTCGTCTTTGATTAGGAGGGTACATAAAAATGAAATACACAAGTTAGTAATTTATTTTATAACTAAACTAGCTAAACTAAAATTTAAAGTGTAGTAGTATTTAGGTTTAGGTGATGTTTTAATTCTTTTTATGATTTCAATTCATGTTCATATTTTGATTGTATTGTAAAAGAAAGAGTAAGTGAGTACTAAATATAAATGGTGAGGATTTATTTAAGTATGCTAATAAATTTAAGCAAATGAAATGAAAGTTTTAAGGAAGAAATGAATTAAAGAGGATGAAGATTCATATGGTGTTCTTGAGTTGTATAAGAACATGGCTTACTTGTTCTTGAGTTAGGTTTTTATTTAGAGAGAAAAAGAGTTAAGTGTTTGTTTGTGTTTGTGTGTTGTGTTTGTGTTTGGACCGTGTATGTGTAGTAGTAGTAATAGTTGTGTTTTATTTTTTTGTATCAATTGTAATGTGTGAATGCATATCTATTTAATTGCATAAATCATTTAATTTAAATAAGCTACTAAATGATGATGACTAATATAGAGTGTAAGAAGGATTAGACAATATGCAAAAGGAGGTATGGTGTGTAAGAGTAGGGAAGAAAATGGAAGAAGCAAGGTTGGACCAAGTGTCCCAAATATCTCGGCCACCTTGCACAACAAGTCCCGATTTTTCGTTTTTTGAAATTTTCGATTTACGCGTACGCGAAAAGTCTCAAAATAAAATATATAGTCTTGAAATAATGTTTTGAAGCAAGATCGAAAATAAAAATGAAACTAAACCTCAAAACGAGATCAAAAGGAAAATTGGGTATTAGGTTCCTCGCGAGTTTGAAATAAAATTTTATTTGATCGAAATATATATTTTTTTCGTTGAATGCTATCGAATTAAATCATTATGCTCAGACGTTAAAAAGTTTATCAGTTTAGGCTTAGTGTGACTCAATATATCGAGTTTTAGTGAATGTTTAGTTAAATCAAAGTGGAATAGTAATTTGATATTATTATTATATGTTGTGTTAGTACTAATCAATGTGATTAAGCTTAAGCTACTTTAATTAGGTTTGGATTATGAGTAATTACATTTAAGAAAGGATTAGGTGACTTAATCACATTTAGGTGGCTTGGCCATTTAGTCAACGTTTGACCTCGATTTGCGTGCCAAAATTTGTCGTTGAGAAATTTGTCGTATGTGCTTTATTTGATTTATCGAGTTTGAATATGTAAGAATAAAGTTCAAATTCAAAGTAACTCAAAACGGTTTTAGTTTAGGTGCAAAAATAATTGTAGTGTAATGTTTTAGGAATATGATGAGCGAGGATGATTATTTATTGATTTGCTAATTATAATTTAGCTTAAATTAACACGGGGTGTTACAAAAATGTCCATTGCTGTTTTACCTCTAATTTTTTTTCCTCTTTCAAAATCAACAAAGTTCAACAAAAATTCATCAAAACCTAATCAAATTCTACTAAAATTTTTTCGTTTCTAAAATTTTATTGAACAAATTTCGCAAAATTTTAACAGTAATTATTAGGGTGTTATAGTGTTGGAGAGATGGTGGTGAGTTGAGGTTAGGGTTGGTCGGAATAGGGTAGTAAGTTGGCCGGTGTGGTCGGAACAGGGCAACATGCATAGGCCTGGTAGTGAACAAAACCTATTTAATAGTGAACAAAATTTATTAATAAACCGTCTAATAAATACTGATTTACTAATCATAAAAAATGCATGTGGTTGATTGGTAGTGTTGTTGATTTGTGAGTTGTTATGTTTTATTTTAAGAAAAATGCTCATTACGGAGTAATACTTAAGGGGGTGATATGAGTCCTACGGAGTACTCTTTTTCGCATAATAAAGTGTTTGAAACTCGTACCGATTCAAATATGGTTACTTGACTTGTTTTTTACGGAGTAAATTTTTTTTTTTCGAAGTGAAGCAAGATGGAGTATATAAAGTTAATAAATAGAAAAATGAGTGAGAATTTTTGTCCGACTAAATTAATAATGTGATATATGGTACGTAAAAATTAAACCTTATTATTATGAGATGCCATTGACTTAATTGTTGCCTTATTGGTGGAGATCTATTATTAGGCGTGTGTTGCTACATACCACCCTTGGGAGACAGCATTATAAACTCTTTGTACTGTATGATTTAAGGCTTTTTTTTTTTTCTTTTTTTTTTTTTTTTTTTTTTTTTTTAACGGTATGATTTTGGTACCTCCTTTTCCCCCATCCTTTTGCTTTCATGGCCCAACCTTGTTTATTTGCCAAAATTAAATCACCCGCTTTATATCATCACTGTGTTTTTAGTCTCTAACTTATACGCACTCGTATGAAATACGAGTACATACTAACCATAACATTATTTAATTAATGTGATCAACCTTTATGTCCGTATATTGTACAAGATGATCGAGGTCCTTTTACAGAGTACTCCGTATTGTTTAAGAGTTGGTCACTTGGTCCCTCTCTTGTGTGGTCTTGTGGATACCAGCTCCAAGAGTCCAAGGTAGCACTGTGATACTGTATTACAAAAAATTGGAGGCGCATTACAATTTGAAAAATGGGTACTAATTTTTTGGTGAAAAAATTATATAGTAATTTTGAATACGTTAATTTTAAAAAATAAACAAAAATAAGACTAAAGAGGCCAACCTCAAAGCGCTTATATAATAGTCACAATTTTTACCAACTAAACTACTACATTTTGTTGCTATATATAGTTTCAGTTTAATTTTTAACCACTAAGTCACTAACATAATATCAGTTTTAACTAATTGGGGCCCTTATTTTTGGGGCGCATTAAACACAATAAGACGCGATAACGGCGCGTATGTGATACTGTCATATTGTTTGCAAACCAATCATATACGACTATACTAGTCGTACATCATCTTCCATATATATTTTCCATATACCCTTTTGGCAATAAATACTACGGGTCGTATATCTTTATAGTATTAGTGGTGACCAGTCGAACATACATATCAAACCAACTCAATCCGCCCGACATGCCATGATTTGGACGTCATGGCACGGTCCGCCCAAGTAAAAAGTGTTTGGCCTCTATTTATTTAAATTTTTTCTAACCAAAAGGTCTAGTGGGCTTGAATTTGGGCTCTCATAGAACTATAGTTATACTCCGTACTAGTAAATTGTTAACGTTTACTTTATTTTGTGGGGGAAAAATAAAACAAATGTTAACAATTGACTGGGACAGAGAGAGTAATTTTTATGGTTATTAAGATTTCATCTCATGTTAGTATAATGTAAGACGATCCCTCAAATAATTTATTGTTGTTCTATAAACACCATATTATTTATTTTTATTTTTTTTTGAAAGGAGGTACAAACCATTACATTATAAGCATTATATTATGTGCATAAAAAAAATACTTTTATGTGTTTCAGTCATTGTTTACACTTCTCTCAAATCCCCTTATAAAAATAGTCAAAAAGTAAACAATTAACTACAACAGAAAGACTAACATATCAAAGGTCAAAGGTATCCAATCAGCGGTAAGAAAACAACTCAATTACAATATCTTACTAGAGATCCGTAATAAAATAAATTTATGATAGAGTTAATAGAGTATATGAAATCTAGTCCGTAATAAAGAAAGCAATAAAATCCCTGTAATTACAAATAATGGGCAATAAAAACGAAAAAGTATGATAGTGAAGAAGATGTACGAGTATTATTGATGACAATATAAAATATGGAAAGGATACTCAGAATCCAAAGCATATTATGTTTGGAAGTAGTAGGAGTACTCTGTATTTTGGTGAAAGAAAGACAAAAACCATCAACACAAAAAGTAAAAGAAATCCCACTTTTAACAGTTTGTGTCTCACCTTTAAGGCTTTAATTAATTAATTGGCTCTCCTTTTTCTTCAATTCAATCAATTTGTGTTTATAAAAACCTCACCTTTCTTCAAAATTATGAAATAACTTTTTTTAAAGAATCATTTTGTGTGTCAACAATTCAAAAACCCCGCCTTTTGTCTCTGTTTTCTCTAATTTGATAGAGTTATTATTATTATTTGAAGATAAAATAAAGATAGTTTATTGTATTGTATGTATTCAGAAAATGGGGAATGGAGGAGATATTAACAAAAGTCTAAAGAGCTTATGCAGAAAGCATGGATGGTGTTATGGTGTGTTTTGGCGTTCCCATCCTCACAATCCTATGTATGTAAATTGATTAACTATATATTAACATGATGATGTACGTAATTAACTCTCTAACTTAATTGAATGTGTGAAAATGTGGTAGGAATCTAACAATGGAGGACGCTTACTATGAAGAAGAAGAAGATGAAGATGCATATACTGAAAGTGTAGTTGGTAGCATGCTCATGCAAGTCCACCACCTCGGTCAAGGGTACGGAGTATCATCTTGCATTGTTGGGTATTAATTATCAACTTCTTTTTTTTTGGTCTAAGATAAGTGTACGTTTTTCAATTGAGTCAGAATGATTGGTGGAGTTGCTGTTGATGGTAATCATAGATGGTTGTTTGCAGATGCCATCTCTTGGGTATGTATATTTTCCAATTTTAGTTTGATTATCCCTCAAGCCTCAACTTCAACTTCAACTTCAACTTCAACCTTTGCTATATCATATCTGTTTCAGGATATTTCTGAGTTTGGCCTCCAATTTGCTTCTGGAATTAAGGTACTTTTACATACCTTACCTTGTTTCTTCTTCACTCTTGACAAGAGCTTGAATTGCCCATTTTATTATCGTCATCGTTGTCTGTTGTCACTCCACTTTCAACTCAATACAAACAGGATGCAACTCTGTCACTCTTGATTTTGCCCATCTTAATATCATGCTTATATTACATGTTACACTTTTCAGACAATTGCACTTATACCTGTGGGGTTATGCGGCGTTGTGCAACTAGCTTCTATTCAACAGGTTATTCTCTTAATTAATGCTTGCATTATGTTTTTTTCTTCTTAATATAAACCCAAATTCTTTCACTTAATGAATTTGCTTGGGCTTTTGTAGATCGCTGAAACACGGGAAATGGTGGATCAAGTGAGCAAGTGTTTTCAAGAAACTCTTGATGTGGTTTCAGGAGGAAATGATGCAGCTGACCAATATGAGCCGTTTTCTTCCATGACCCCATCTCAAAAAAAATTCTTTCAAGACGTATCCACGTCATGGGTAAATACAGTGGAAGATGTTGGTAATTCTTTAATGTTTGGTTCGATGGATGTTCAACTATTACCCTATGCTGAAAATCTCAAACATGGTAATGATAATGATGAGTTGCTTATTCAGCCTGCTCTTACTTCTCTGGTTGAAAGTACTCTAAATTTGTTTGAGGAACAATTTGAAGTTGCTGATTTCCCGCCATCTTCATTTGATACATTCCAAATCAATGATCTTACACAGTGGCTTGCTGATTCTTCAGAACTGTGTATTACATCTCTTGATACTATGTCTTTTGATGAATCACCTCATACAATTGAAGTTGATGGGGTATCATTAGTTCCTAGTAGATATGACAGGGTTTCTAGCATTCAGGTGGAAGAACAAGTTTGTTCATTTAAAAATTGTTTTAGTAACACATCAAATTCTTGTGAAAAAGTAGAAACTTTTGCCATCAATGCAAATGATGATGAGTTTGGGGTTGAAAATGTAGTTGGTTCTTTGGGCCAAGCCTATGTCATCTCTGAGCGCATGTCAGACACTGTTGCTGCACCTCGGAAGGGACTGTTTTCTGAATTAGGTCTCGAACATATCCTAAAAGATGAATGGCCCGCCAACAGTATTAGTTCCTCCAAATCATACAATGATGAATGGCCTCCATCTAAAAGGAGGAAAGCTGAAAGTTATGAAACGATTAGTAATCACGCTCAGCATACTTGTTTTTTATGGGGACCAGAATTGATTAGAGGGCAATTTCATGAGTTCACATCCTTGAAAGAATGCATGCCTAAAGTACAGTCAGGGATGTGCGTTGAAAAGAGTTACGACATGGATGCAAAAAGCTGCATCACTGTTGGTAACTCTCAGAGCAGGAAACTCAATGAACCTACAAAGCCCATGAAGAAGAGAGCAAAGCCTGGAGAAAGTAAAAAACCGAGGCCTAAAGACCGCCAACAGATCACTGAGCGCATCAACGAATTAAGGAATCTCATCCCTAATGCTTCAAAGGTATACTTATTATTTTTGAGTATGCCCTTTCACAGTGAGATCTCCTTGTTTTGTTTTGTTTTGATTTGTTTTGTTTTTTCTTTTTTCCTTAAAACTAGTTGATAAATGTTAATTAACTTGGTTGAGTAATGCTGCTAGCAGCTAAGCATTGATGCTTTGTTGAGTCGGACTATCAAGCACATGAATTACTTGCAAAATCTATCAAAACACGGCAACAAGATAAAACAAGTCCATGAACCAAAGGTATTAGAAGCTCTTGACCAATGAAAACACTTAATTTGAGAGTTTATTTGTGTAACTAATATTGGTGTTTTAGCTGATTGGGCAGGGAAATGAGTTAGTTCCTAAAAGTAGTAGTGGTGGTGCTACTTGGGCATTTGAGGTTGGTGGTTCAAACGTTGTTTGCCCAATTGTAGTGGAAGATCTTGGTCACCCTGGCCAAATGCTTATAGAGGTGAGATACTTTGTGCTAGTTTTTTGTGAAAGTGAAATCTGATTTAGTTTTGAGCCTAACAAATGTAAGAATTTTCAATTACAGATGTTGTGTAAAGACAGGGACTACTTCATGGAGATGGCGAACATAGTTAGAAGTTTTGGATTAACCATCCTTAAAGGAGTAATGGAAGAACAAAGCGACAAGATTTGGGCACAATTCATTGTGGAGGTACATTATTATGACAATCATTTACCAAGTAGTTTAGGGTGTACGTGTATGGTTTGCTGATATATGGTGTGGGATGTTCATGTAGGCGAAAAAGCAAGTGGAGAGAGTGCAAGTATTCATGTCCCTGATGCAGATATTTCACGGTCCAACGAGTAATGAAATAAAAGATCCGGAGCAAAACAGGAGCAATGTGTCTGAGTTGTGGGGGAACTACCAACACCACGTGGTGCCAATAGTCTAACCAATTGTAGGAGTAGTTGGACATCGTACGGTTGTGTATAGAGATTTTCAATAGTCTAACCAATTGTATTAGTAGTTAGTAAGAGTTAGTTAGACAAATAAGTGTATTAGGAAGTCTTGACCCTGAAAGAAGCAGGCTTGCATCCTCAAGCAAGTCTTTTTGTGGAACCAAACTTGTGAGAGAGCATACAACCAACCACTGTTACAGCGAACAATGTTGGGAATGTGTAATTGGAGATAATTGTTCATGGAGTAGCATAGTTCCTTCCATCTTGTTATGCCTGATCAGTTTCGTTTGTGTAGTTTTTGAGACGAGTTTTAGACTTCCTATGTGACTTGTTGATCCAGAATAAAGGAATGTTTATTTACTGTTGGTGCTTTTCTCTTGATCCTACATCTTCTGCCAGGAATAATTGTTTGGTTTCTCATTTGAACTTTATTATTATTATTAATATTATTAAAGGGAATGCTGCCTCCTAAACTGTCAAAACATTTTCACACTTTTCAGAATCTTGCTCGCAAACATTTTCACATATTTTTTGCTACTACAATTGGTGGTGGAGAGTTGTGTCATTCTAGCATTTTGATAGGGAAAGGGATTACAATTCTAGTCTTAAAGCAGAAGTCTAGAGAAACAGCGGCGAAGACAAATATCAAGAGATCCTTAGACACAAAGAAAGTGGCATCCAGAGCATGCGAGATGAGGCTTGCAGACGTAAGTTCCAGAGGTGATGATCCATTTAATGTAGCGAGTCCTGTGAAGTAGAGGATATTAGTTGGGAGAAGAGAAATAGAATAGCTTGCCAGTCTTATAAAACTAGACTTTTATGTACGGGTAATGTTACCTTTAACGAAGGCAAAGGCGGCAGCAGTGCCAGTTTTAAGCTGAATATTGTCCAAGTCTCGCCTGACAGCGTATCTGAATGTAACTCCAAACAATGCACAACTAGCAAAGGTGGTTCCTAAGTGGAGCAACAGTTGAGGACTGACGTCCAATTGACTGAGATAGATGGGGGCGGCAACAAGTGTCCCCACCAAGGCGGATACGGAAGCAGCTTTAAGGGACTCCCACCTCTCGTGATTTTGGTCAGAGGTCATGGATAACGTTTTCTCGGCTTCTTCCAGTATTTTTCTGGCTTCTAATACTTCCTTTTGGCACTCTTCGATCTTGATTCAAAAACAATGACAAGATGAGTCCTTTAGAGTGGCGAGAGAGAGAGAGAGAGAGAGAGAGAGAGAGAGAGAGAGAGAGAGACCTCAGAGGCTCTGGTTTGGAGGAGAGTGATGTAATCATTCATTTGATTGACTTGGAATTGCTGTCTTTCAATATTAGCGAGTTCTTCCCTTGCAAGCTCTACTCTTTGTGCTGCTTTATTTAGCTTATCCATCATTTCCTTGTTTTGTTCCTTACCCAATAATTCCTCAACCTGTTTATCGACTATGTTTGATAATGTATTCTTGAGGTCTCCTCCATCCTGTGTTGAGCTGCATTTCACAGGCAGCAGCAGCAGTAACCGTGGACGCCGCCACCACCTGAGTGAAGTTGAGTTCTTGGGGGATGGAGATGGAGATGGTATAATCAGCAAGGTAGTATGAATTGCTGAAGCCTGGGTTTGGAGACCCATCCCCAGGTCCATCCCTGTGTTTGGTTTGGTTTGGTTTCGTTTCGTTAACTCTATTGCAAACTGTGTCCGTTTGTTTGCTTCTTTGCTTATCTTCCTTCTGTTTTCGTGGATCACACAATTCACATTAGTCTCTCATTTACTTACACTCCCAAGTCCCACCACCTCTCAATTACTTTTGATACTTTCCACTTTCCACTTTCCACTTTCCAATTTGCCTTCCTATTCCCTATCCCTGTTCCCTCCTTTTAACCCTCTCAAGTTATTTTGGAGTACTCCATTCCTCCCAAAATAAGTATCCCCATTAATATTTTGAAATGGAGAAATGGAACGAGTATTTCTTTTTATCTAAATAAATAAAGGTATACGGAGTACTCACCCCATTCAATTGCGCCCCACATCCAAATTTTTTTTAACACTATTCTTTCAAATAGATAGTTTTTGAAATTTCTTTCAATGCAACCGACGCAAGGTGAGGCAAAAAGCAGGGTGTCGGTAGTGTAGAAGAAGAGTGGGAGTTGAGAGTTAAGAGTGAAGTGGAAAGTGCTATTTATAGAGTTTGCTATAAATAGAAGCATATACACACTGATACACTTAGTCTCACTCATATACAGTACAGCCATACAGCCATACAGCCATACAGGTAGGTAGGTACCAAGGTGGTGGTATTCATTAATCATTATTCAACAACACATCATCCATCTCCATCTGAAACAAAAAACAAAGATCAAATCAAATCTGAATGGAGTTGTTCTACATGATTGTGTTCGGAGGCCTGGCAGCGGTGGTGGCTGCCATGGAATTCAGTAAGAGCAGCACGGATCGTGTCACCACTTCCTCCGCCTTCTCCTCCTTCAAGAACAACTACCTCCTCGTCTACTCTCTCATGATGGGTATTCTTTCTTTCTTTCTGCTCTTACTATTTTAAACAATTTTAAACAAGTGGAGAGAGTGCAAGTGTTCATGTCCCTGATGCAGATATTTGACGCTCCAACGAGTAATGAAATAAAAGATCCGGAGCAAAACAGGAGCAATGTATCTGAGTTGTGGGGGAACTACCAACACCACGTGGTGCCAATAGTCTAACCAATTGTAGGAGTAGGGGAGTGGGAGTAGTTGGACATCGTACAGAGATTTTCAATAGTCTAACCAATTGTATTAGTAGTTTGTAAGAGTTAGTTAGACAAATAAGTGTATTAGGATTCACAAATATCTTTAGTTTGTATGAAAATTCCTCCAATTGTATTAGTAGTTTGTCTAACTCTTATCTCATACAAATGAATCATACAACCTACCATATACCAAATTAAAGGTAATTGAGGTAGCTATCCAACGCAATTGGTTTCACCTCGATTGGACATGTAAAACGTGAAATATGCGGCTCCAAGCTTTGACAGGTCAGTAAGAGTAAGAGAAGCTGCTGTACGATTCAGATTTTACTCATGACTTGCAGACGTCATATCTCTTTGCTCCTTTTGAACCATATAACCCACCCTATATCATTGGAAAGCTTATTGAGGTAGCTTTCATACGCATTTTGTTTCACTAAAATTGGATAAGCGGATTATGAGATATGATTGATTCTTTGCTGACAGGTCAAAATGCAATTCTCTGTTTCTTGCTTGCAATTGTGACAACGTGTAGTCCACAACCTCCTGGATCGAACACTCGGGACTGGTCATTGTCCTTATAACGCTTCTTTTGAGTTTTGTGACGACCTTTGTTGCCAAACACGGACAAAATATGCCCTATACCTCCTTTTGAACGCGCTGCCCAAACTGTCGTTTGCTCCATTAGTAGTATCAGACACTCATTTTCACATGCCAACAACGACCATCGAGCTTTGCGCTTTAAAACCCAATCAGACCAACATACATGCCCTAATAGATTATGCCCAACACATCCCGACTTGTACCACCATGAATCCATAGCAATCCCGCCACAAGCACTTACGGAACCCGACCAGATTTGACCCTTGACAACCTCATCGAATCCGTTGTTTACAATCTGACCAGAATGGCGTTTCAAATCCTCGTTAGGGCTGCTAAATGTCGCCTTATACTCCTCATCGTAGATAAGTGGTTTGCTTGGGTCAAATACACCATCAAACTCGCTGTCAAAGATAGGCGGCTTACTCGGGTCATATAATGACTTCCCCACAATGAAACAAACACATTGAATCCATTGATCAAATCCAAACAACAAAATCTGAATCAACACCCCAAAATCAGGCCAAGGACCATCTTAATTTTGGTAAATCAAGAGCTGAAGCTTTGATACCACTTATGATACGAATTTAGCAATCAGCAACAAGAATAACACCATTAACCATAAATATGAGAATAATAACTCGTAAATTAGGGTTGAGCGAAATGAAATCAATCGAACAAGAACGAAAGGATATTTGCTCGAATAAGACCTATTATTCGAACAATGGTGATTGATTCCCAAGACCTATTGAGAACCAACCGAGTTAGAATTCAATCGCGTCGAAAACTAACCTGAGAATTTGATCGAAACGCGTCGATCTGAGAACTCAATTGCTACAACAAAGCAACTAGGGTTTTCTGGTTTTTCGTGATTAAAAATAACGTTCATTCAAGAGTCAGAATACATGATTATATAATGCATTACAATAGAGAAAACATAAGAAAATAAGGGAAAGCCCAAAAAACACTTATTCGTGAGCCCAAATGTAAAGCCGAGATTGCAATGATTCATTTGGGCTGATCATTCTCGGATCAAGTACAATGCATTTTTAGTCTGAAGTGCACCAGAACACCAGACTCGAGGAGGAAGGGTCTTACAACTGAGTACATACTCTGTAACAACTTAAAACTACCTTAAAACAAACCTTACAAACATGAGTGTATTTCACTCACAATACTTCCGATTTCAGATTCATGTACAATGAAGGTTCTTAATAATTTACAAATTAAATTTCACTCAGTCCTTGAGACCTTGACTGATGTTTGATCATGTACATACAATTACTTTACAATTTGTATGCAAAAGATTGAAAGAACTAGGATACAACGGGACAACCTTGGACGTAGACGCCTTTCTGAGTAGGGCAAGATGCATAAGGACAAGCATCGAGATCATTTCCCCACCAACTCAGATTCACATTCTCCAATCCCAAGCAAAGGTACAACGCTACTCCCATGAACGCTAAACCTGCATCAAGTGCCCCCGACAACAAATAATTATGGCGTTCCCACCATTGGGGAGCATATCTAAATGCTACGTAGCCGGACAGAAACCCTGCTAAAATCCAAGTACTGTAGTTAACCGCAGTTGCTGGAGGCATCATTCTTGTGGCTCCTATTAAAACCGGCATGTTGATCAGCCTTATCCACTCTTGGTTTGGAAACGCCTTGGTAGCCCACCAAACTAGCACCGGAGCCACAGCTCCTCCCAGGAAAAACCAATTCACTGCTCCATAAACTCCCTCGTCTCCAAAGATTTTGCGAGGCCCTATCAAACCCCAGATGACTGAAGCATCATAAAACACGGTGTCACTGGGGCATGTCCATACATTGTTTGAGGCTGTCTTCTCGCATATATCTGGAATTGTTTCCATTAGCCACCATGCAGTCCCAAGATAGACCATGCAGGATATCAGAGTTCCCACAACCTGAACATGTTCCAAACCGAAAATTAGAATTCAACATCAATAAAGGAAGGTCAAACTACGGGATGACTTATGAGTAGCATAATCAGAACTTACTTGAGCCATAAACATAGTTCTTGGAGGAATTTTCATATAATGGCCGAGTTTAAAGTCTTGCAAGAAGGTGACAGCTTGTGTCATACTGATGTATCCATAGACCTTGAAACACATATTTGCTACTGGATATCCAGGGTAGATGTATCCGATTATGTACTCAGTTATTATGTTCAAACCAGGTTGCTGCACATTGCTGGGCGTCAGATCAATATATTCATGACGGAATTCACATGCACGAAGAGAACTATAGAAGAGAAGGGAATAGTGAAAAATGGAAGCACCTGATTAGTGATGGCCGTAATAATTCCAATGGGGAGTGTAAAGATGAATGTTATTGCACAAGCAAGAAGAACACCCCACCATGGCAGCTGAAGCTGCTCTTTATAATACTCGCAGGCAACGATTGTAAGCCCTATATTTACGACTAGGATTACCCAAAACCACCAGTCTGGCACTTCCTTGTACCTTCTCATCAGTTTCGTATGTATATCCGTCTTCTTGTCTTTGAAACTCGCTTTGCTTTGCTCCCATATTTCCCTGTTCACCGGGTTTTAGAGGATCAATCTGCTTTCCAAGATCTGGTGGATTACGAAAGAAGATAGGAGACGCACCTGCCATGAAACAAAGTGACGTGGACAATCATGGAGCTAAGCGCAGCAAAACCAACCCCATAGGTCATGGCAAAGAAGGTGCTAAGATAAAGGCGGCCCTGTTGTTCGTAAGCATCTTCATTAATATGGAAATTGGAGTCGACAATAGCGGAAATATTGTAAATGGAGCCTGATGCGGTGAACATGTTTTGTGAAAAGATGGGGAACGTCTTAGCTTGGTAGACGTTAAGCCAATAGAAAGCAGGGGTGAGCACGTACATGACAAGAACATAACCAGCAGCAACATTGGCGGTAGCGAACCATGGGCTTGCAAGAGGGCTACCAAGATAGGATGAAATAGTGGACCAGTCCAAACCAAAAGCAGTAATACCAAGCCCATGTAACCCAGAACCGAGCTGCTGGGCTAATACAGATGTTGGGAAGATCCAACAAATCCAAGAAAGGGAAGTCAACATTTGGAATAGATAGCCAGGAAATATGTAGTACGCAAAGCTGCAGACGAAGGCCACCAAGAAAAACTGGGTGCGCGTAACACCACCTTTCGGACGTTCATCCTTCTCGTGTAAAGCCCTGATCCACCCAAAATTGTCTTCTTTTTTTTTAATATATGGAACTGTTAAATTAACAGTTTCCCATTTGACGAATGAAACTTGTATAACAAAGATTCTCATATGATGTAAGTAATAGTCACCCCTAGAAATGATATGCAATTATGGAGTACTACATGAGGGTGACCTCAAATAAACAGTTAAGAAGTATGAGATGGTGAAGGTGTTGACAAGCAATAGGGGTAATTAACCAGGAGAGTTATTTACTTATTTTTAAATGAATATGCAAGTTATGAAGTGGTTAGCCAACGGTGGTAGGCTCTACAGCACAGCTCAGCAGCTTAGCATCGCATATTCGCATGTTTCATGTGTAAGCATCAAGCAAGGAGTAGTACCTGAACAAGGAGACCTGTACTAGATTGGCTGGCCACCACATTTCCGCAGGTTCGACCAAGTATTTTCTGAATACTCCCGCCCATCCGAACCCTAACACCTATTTGGTGACTGTTATAAGATGTCATGAAACCCAACAGTTTCAACTTCTAATACAATAGTTAAATAGCATAAGAATACCTGGGTGGTTAGGATAACAAGCAAGGAGACAAAGAAGGTGATTTGCTTCTTGTAAAATATTTTGATCACCGTCACCACATGTATGGCGTAGACTGTACCAGCCCCTGCATTTGCAAATATGGTTATCAGCACGTGCTCCTTCACGTTGAATGGTCCTGGGTTCATCGTAAACTCCCACCGCGTCCCCTGAAGGAGTCTGCGCTCCGGCAACCTGGCAGCCATCCACTGTCCAAGTGGCACCACGGCCACCTGCGCAGATATGGCTGTTATTGACAGCGGCTCCGTGCGGTACCAGAAGAACTGGTTCAGCAGGGACAGCACCACACACGACATGCTCCCCAGCACCCACATCCTGAACGTGAGCACCGGTAGCTCTGTATCATCCGTTGTTGGCACAGTCATGGCCACCTGCTTGATGGGCGAGTTCTCCTCAGACGATGATGATGATGATGATGACGAAGACAAAAGCCCAATGCCTCCACCATCTGACTTGTCTTGCGTCTGTACTGCAAATGAGAATAAAAAGTCAAAACAGAAAGAGGAGAGTATTTGTTTGTTTTAGTGTTAGGCTTACAGAGAGGAATAAGATGTTGCTGATGATGATGATGATCGTGTTCCATTGGAAATTGGCAGAGAGGAGTCAGATAAATGATTCTTCTAACTCCAGCCTCCAGGGAATGACAGCCTTATGACTCCAGCTAATTTCACAACCCACACGCCAAGACTTGCATATCAATCAATCAATATAAATACTACGAGTACTTCGTAACACTGCACAGTGCACACACATCACATTTCACAGCTACGGAGTATTAAATAAATAAATAAATACAGTCAACTACAACCACTTCTTCATTATTTGTCTACAACACTCACCTAACAAATTAAATCAAACATCACATTCACTATAACTTAGACCTTTTTAAGTTTTAGATTCTTTATGCAAAATGCCAAATCATGTATTTCATGGAATCTTCTTGTTTTTATTTCTTTGTTTGCTACTCCATTGCCTACTACGGAGTATTTTACATGGCCTTTGGGCTATTTGCCTGTTCTGTCATTTCACATATGATTTTATATAAATTTCATATACTTAGAGAGTTAGAGGTGATCACCGCCTAGGTCAGGCTTGAAAATTAAGGCCCTAGCCCGACCCTCTAATTATTAAATTGCTTTGAATGACAGGCCCAATGGGTCGGGCCACCAAAACCAAGGCCTACTAGGTGGACCAAGCCGGCCCACACAAACAGTCATCTTCTACATTTACTCCTAATGCGAAAGACTCCAAAATAGGAAAAAAAAAAAAAATCATAGAGTGAATTTGGCCTATACAAAGATATGAACTTTAAGAGGTTCCTCCAAATCGTAGGTATAATATGAATGCATAGTTTCGGTACGAACAAGAAAGTATGAAGGAGAATTTAGGTAGCTCAACAACTTTGTGAATTATGATTGTTATTCTCAACCAACCCAACCTAACCTTCCTGGCATTGCATGGTCTCCAAATCCACAAACTTGTCAACATTGTGTCCTCTTATCCCCCTACGCTACCTAATAAGCTTATGCATCTAATTACCAAAACAGTACGGAGTATTTTTATTATACTTTCAACCATAATGATTAATCACAAACCAATAGGAGTCCATTCTGAAGAAAACTAACAAAAATTTCAACTTTATCATCATAACTTTACAAAGACAATCTAACAAACATTTCTGCTATCCAAATCAATCAATTGTGTGCAATTATGGTCATCGTCATCATCTTCTTCCTTTCGCTTCTGTAAAATGACCCACAAACACCAGTAGGTACAGGCGTACAACCCCCCCCATCTGGAACAGGGTGGAACCAATGGTTATACCTGTCATTCTTGAAGCACAAGTATAGCCCAAGTTGCTTCTGTAGGATCCCAATAGAGCTTTTACCTGAATGTACATTATATTCTCACTGTACACGCAACTATAGTTGACAACCTCAAGCCGCTTCTTCAAACCTGTCTTCATCTACTTCCTGAGTGGCTACAGCACTCACCTGTTCTTGCAGCTGATAACACGAGTACAAGTATGAAACCACATTAGCGTGCTTAGGAATATTCACCTGGACTGTTAAATTTGCAACATCACACATTATGGAGCCGTATGAAAGTCATATAATAAGCACATGTAGAGGGCCAACCCTGCTTATCTTCCATTTTTTTAATGGTACTTTGTATTACCTAGGGATGGCAATGGGTCGAATCCTATAGAACCCACACCTGGACCTGTTTTATATATGTTGGATCCAAGCCCAGCCCAAATCAACAGGGTCCAAAATTCCTAGAGCCCACCCCGGACCCAACGAGTCAGGATCTTTTGCGGGTCCAAATTTATTCTAATATTTCAGTCTACTGACTACTGTTTTTACTTTTTTTTCTTTCCTCTTCATTATTTTATCTATATCAAAGATGGTTTAATTGATGATTCATGTTTGCCCAACTCAAAACATTTTTGAATTCATATTTATTGTTGTTAGTGGTGGTGGAGGCCCATAATCATCATTCGACCTGTAATTGAGAACGTCACGAGGAAAATGTTAACATATTATGTATCAAAGTGAAACAAACTAGTCCCTTCTAATTCGCATATGATATGACCCAAAGATTTAACAATTGCGAACAAGATCATACAATCTAGAAATATAGAATATTTATCAAAATGACAGCGGTAGTGGTGCAAACTGGAATCAAAATGACTCTAGTATGGCGGCAATAGTGCCTTGTATTCTTTTTTATGTGTCTCAGGTATGTGTGTCAGTGTGAATATGTGTGAGCATGGGGGGGGGGGGGGGAGAAGAGTTAGGAAGTTGTGGCTTTCAACAGAAGAACAAGAAAGACAGAATTTCAACTGCCAGTCAAAAAACTGATACATACTGAAACTACAGATGCAACTTTCACTCATATAATAAATTTGTAGCAAGTCTTCTGGTAAGCTAATTTAACAGTAAAATAGGTCAAAATGAACTTACTAGTACATATTTGTGTTTCTCTGCACTCAGTTCTTCGGCCAAATTAGCCATCCTGCAGCAGGTGGCGGAAAAAAAATAAGAAAAAGGACAGAAACAATTTTGCAACAAGTCAGTTAAGAAGATAGGTAACCCATAGAAGACATTGACCAACCTTGCTTGCAGATCTGTTATCTGGACTAAAAGTAACCGTTCCCTTTCGGAAGCTGCCATCTCAACCTGTGTAATTGAGCTGATGTTACTACCACAAGCTTAACAAATCAAAACTATTGTCTCAATGGTAAAAGAAAGCTTGAAGGCTCCTAAGTTTCACCGTCTTAGGTGGTCCATTTCAGCAGAACAAGTACACACTAGCGCATTAGCTAACATTTAGCTTGACTTCCCATTGTTAAATGATAAGTTTACACACTAATCAATTTTCCTCAATGGAGAGTACACACATGCACGCACTCAACATACCAGCTAACATTTCATTTGACTTCCCATTGTTAAATGTAGTTTACAGGAATCAAAGCTCAATGTACAGGGGAGAAAAAAAAAAGGTGCTCTAGTAAAAAGTAGACATCTCCTCAAATAGCTATACTAGCTCTTACATTCTGACACGTATTACCACCCGATTTGTCTACAAAAAATATAGACACGTACATCAATAATGCAGTATAAAGTCATGATTGAAGCAAATTCCAAACAGTAGCAATTAAAATAAAACCAAATCGTTTCTGATTCGGGAAAGAGTAGATTTCTCCCCCGAAAGCATGAAGTTTAGCCATCAAGTATAGGATTTATGACATACAAATCCATTGTTCAGACTACATGTTGCTGATACTGGTGGAAGCTTTCCATTCTGACAGCCTACAACCAAATCAGAAAAACAAAAAAATCATGGATCAGCAAAAGACACACAAAGTAGAACTAAACTATTGCAATTGTTAACTTACTGTCAACTTCAGATGTTTGCAGGGTATTCAACAAACTGATTATCAAATCCTGGTCATTAAAAAAAAAAAGTAAGGGCCAGTGTCTATATTAACAGAGCTTTAATTTCTATCAAACATGTTGAAAAGTTAAATTCCTAAGCATAAAGTCACTGAAGTATGAGAGGTGTTATTCTTTACCTGCTGCATTGCACTCTGCTGTAAAAGGTTTTGGAGGTGAGGCATGAGAAGTGACGGGGAGACATTGGAAATGCACGCTTCTTTGGTAGGTTGACTGGCCACCTAAAAAATGTCAGAAACAACAAAGACATAGGATTCTATCATCATTCTTTTCTCGCCAATATCATAGGTCAAGAAAGGGACAGGATGCAATCAGCAATAACATTATTAAGCGGGTAACTCGTTTTTCAATAGAAAGAAATTGAATGACATCCAATATGATAAATTTAGAAAGGGCCTGGATTCTAGCAGTCTGGCCTATGGGAAGGCAAATGGCTTAGTAAAATTCCTTATAAGTTAGGAGTATAACGATTAACGACTATAACCCATACTGAAAACGGAGCCATATGTCGACCAACTGAAAGTTAGACCTGGCAAACGGATTAATAGGGACGGGTTTGGGTCAAGTCATTTAGCGATTGACAAATACATTGTGCTGGGTCGGTCAAGTCAATTATGATTTCGGTTTTGTTTTAGATCGGTTGTTATCACGTCATTTCGAGTTTAGATCAATTAGAGTCAGATTGGGTCGGTCGAGTTTGCAATTTAGAGTCAGATTGGGTCGGTCGAGTTTGCAATTGACGAATATATTTAAATGATGATGTCTATAGCACTAAAGAACTGTCAACATCCATTAAGCAACATCAAAGACAGAGATACAGAGGAGATAAATACATACAGCTTGCTTTGATTCAGAAATCCAATCACCGACACTAGCTGATTTTCTCAGAGGTGAACCCTAGATATCAAAGGAAATAACATCAAGCAGGAACCACATTAGTGACACATTGTCGTACTGATTCTAACAGACCTGAGATGACCTCCTGATTGTGGGCGGAGTCATATCCTAACAAATATTATGCGTTAGGGGCTAGAGCTGCAAAAGAGAAATTTCTGTTCATTTGAATTGTTACCTTGGCAAGATCCACGTTCTCTGAAGTTACTGAAAAGCGTCCCTTTATTTGAACCAAATTAGCCTTTGATTTATCGTCTAGGGAATCCCTATATCCTATTGACAGCACAGTTCTAAAATTAACAGTGCACTGACACAACCAAACTTTGTAACAGATAATCACATCGAGTGCCCATAGATTTTTACCTCCTGAAGATTTGATGGGTGCTGATAAACTATTTGCTGAAGCACGTGTTGGTAACATCAGCGGACCACTAAAGCTCGGCACCTTTCGGGGATTATTTTTGTCAAATGCAGGTTGACTTTCAATCTCAGGCCTGCGTAATTGAAAACAACATGCTCAATAAATAGTCAACACAATACATGACTTGTAGAGCAATGCACAATGCAGTAACATCAAGAGAGCAATAGAGATCAACGCAGTTATAGAGAGGAAAACCGCTTTTCCGGCTAAGGACAACTAGTGCAGGCACCAGTTCTTAAACTACATTAGTAATATGGCAGGGCCGCAGGGCTTTAACTGGGATAATTAGGTTAAATCCGTTGTACCAAACATGAAGGACCTGGAGTTAAGCCATTGCGTTGTACCAAACCCTGTGATAGGCAAGAGAGGGAACATTTACCTTTGAAATAAGGTAGCTGGAAAGTGGAAGTAATAGGTATTGGCACCCACTATTGGATTACCTATATAGAGTATGTGTTCTAATGGATATGTGACAAGAGCAAAACGATAGTGTTTAATATCATACTCAAGTGGAGATGATAACGGAAAACTATTAGCCAAAAGTTAGTGCAAATCGCTATATCAACTGCATTTGTAATTGTGATCATATCCTATACTGGCAAGAAAGTTACGATTATAAAGTGCAAACGAAATACTTATTAACCAGGAACTTTTTTTTTTTTTTTTTTTTGTTTCTCTCTAATTTCCCCTCTTCAGGAATATTAAGCAATTTCAATGGCAATATCAACAATCAACCTACCTTTCAGAAAGACGGCCTCTCTCTGAAGATGCCTGTCCAAGCACAATACCAGGCATCAGAGGCCCACTCTGACTTTGACGACCTTTGACCGTAAGATTCTTAACCTTAGAGTTTACGATATCTACATCAGTTGTCGTCAACTCTGTTCTAGCACCATCTTTCTCTGGAACACTCCCTTGCCCATAAGAAGACGATAAATCACTTTTGCTAGTTCCAGCTTTGTTACTGACACTGTCAATCTGTCTGAGATCAGCTTGTTCTGCACCGACCTTCTCTCTACAAGAAATATGGTGTCAAGAACAGGCAACAGTTTGCCTCAAAAGCAGCTATCTACTGGCTATATCACTTATTCTAGAAGCCATGTTCACTTCCTGAAAGACACGGTTCAACATAAAGTGGGCACTTGAGTTTCAGTACCTGTGGACAATATTGTTCTGGGAGAAGGATTTGCCAGAAAGAGATCCAGACTCTGACTCGTCCTGCCAATAATTGCTCAAAATTACACGAAAAGAAGACTTCAAACCAGGCATGATAGCTACAAACTGCGCATTGCTTACCGCCCTACTGGTAGAAGCAGATTTTATACTTTCGTCTCCTTCCTTTATGTCTTGTAAATCATCATCATCTTGGACCTAAGAGACAGGTCGTATGATAATTTTAAATGGTGAAAAATAACATAATGAAGATAAGAGGCTTCCAGAAACAGAAGATCAATTGCAAGGTTATCAAATAGATTAATGCAGCAACAGTAGGGATACTGCTATTGGTATATAACCTCATTCAAAACACAAAAAATGTTACCCTTGGGAAATTATACTGAATATGTGAACAGTGAATACACATACTGCATTAAATAATTAAAGAAATGCTGACCAACCCAACCTAAGTTAGATGGTTGAACAATGCATAAACTGATAAACATGAATTATGTTTTTTCAACATATACTACAGAAGTAAAGAAAGGGGAAATCTAACTAACCAAAGAAGCCTGCGCTTTCAAGTCCTCAATATCAAAGTTCCAGGCACTAACACCTCTCTTATACTCACTCTGAAAAGAAAATACAAAGAACTCATTAGTCCACCCAGCAAACAAACTTAATTATATCTTTGGCATGGTAATGTAAGTACTGCACATATTAGAAAGCTAATGATCTTGCCAAACAAAAAAGTTCGCATAGAAATGTCATCAAATACCACACCTGTGATATAGCCTCCTGTTCTGCTGAAGGCATTCGCTTCAGAGCAAGTTGAGCAGCATCTTTAAGCTAAATGTTTATATATCTCTGAGTAAACTCTCACGTCAAAAGAAATAATAAAGCCCCAAATAACAAATCACAAGTAACAGCAAACCTGCACAGCCTTCACGCGGTCCCACAATGGTGGCAAGTCTGCAAATAATTTCTTCACAGAAAGCTCGGGAGGCTTGGCATGTTTGAAAAACGAATGTTTGAGGAGCTTTTCAGCAGTAGGTCTCTTTGACTGATCTTTCACCAGACACATTGCAACCATTTCTTTAAAGTTCTATACAGGAATTAGAGGGACTCTAATCAGGATATTGTATCGACTCTAACCGACTTAAAGTCTTACAGCAAATGAAAATGTTACTGTACAGGTCAGGGTCACCAGAGCACAAAAAATAAAGAGATAACACAACAGAGTGCAGAAGGATCAAGTAGGACATTTTATCTCTTCAACCAAACAAGAAAGAAAAAATAAATATTCATTTGTGGTCAAATATAGTAGAAGGAAGCATTATATATGAAATTGTATAAAATAAAACCTTTGAGAATTTTTTGTCCCTGTCATAGTCAAGACCCGGAGGAGCATTCTGTATTGTCATAAGAAGAACCTGAAAAGGTGAAAGAGAAAGACCGATATGTCAAAATCAAGTACCATTTTTCGTTCATATAATATCATCTAGTACAAGTAGTTGGAAACCTTCATAGGAGGGTACTTTGAGAAGGGTGCATGACCATGTGCTAGCTCCAATGCAGTTATTCCAAATGACCAAATATCAGCCCTGGAGAAGAATTAAAAAAACAAGGCTAAAGAAACTTGTAAAACGACTAAAACATTAGGTACCACTACTAATATAAGAAAACATATGGGCAAAGAAACAAACGAACAACAGAAGTCTTTATCTTAACAAAGATACGATTAAAACTCTTCAACAGTTAGACTCTATTTGACTCTGCAACTAGTCCTTATCCAAGATAAGATGCAATTTAACCCTAAACCCTATGGGAACAGGTTTCTCTATGTTATTTTACATACAAGATTAGAAAATACTTCCGAGAACTGACCTCAGGTAAGAAGTGTGATATTAGCCTATTAGATTCCAATTCGACAAAGGGTAGCCAAAGTTCCGATTTTGAAAAAGAAGATAAGACAATGAAGAGTGTTTTTAACTACTATGGAGTACTAAGTGTCATGCAGCAAATCAGCAATGTGTGTGATTCAACCATTCTTGGCAGACAAAGGAAAAAAAGGGCACATCCCTTGAGATTATTTATTTAACAGTTCATGTCATCTTGGACATTTGATTTAAGGAGTTAAATAATATGTGGAGGAAAGTATAAGTCAGTGAAGCAGGGAGTTTAAAAGTATAACAACCATACAGGACAAGCAAAACAGGAAAGACTTTAAAATAGGAAGTTAAAAGATGGAGAAACCGAAAAGGAAGGAGTTTAAAAATCAACTAAGTAATTGATGTGCATTGTTTATATTTTTTTTTTTTCCACCCCCGTTTGGAGGTATTTATGGTGTCTATCTCATTTTGCTGCAGAATTTGGTGTCTTTACCCCCTTCTTCCTCTTCTGGCTAACCATAAATGAACATATGGAGTGAGTATAACCAATCCCGTGGGGGTGGAATTGCTATATAGTCTTCTTGGACTCAACTACTCAAGGAAAAGATTAGCCGGGTAGGAGGAGCAAAGGAGTTAAAAAAAAATAAATAAATAAATAAATAAATATTGTGACTACTGAATATAGGAATCAAGATCTTGTCCTAAGGGTCAATTATAGAAGCTATATTTGGAGTTCTAGAACTGAAAACAGGCGATTTAAGTTGAAGGTGAGACCTTTTCCTCGTAGCTTTTTTACCTATAAATCGAATGGTAGATTTGACCTAGTACCAAAGAAGTAGCGGGATTCCAAGTTCCAAAATTGGCAAGTAAACCTAGAGTACAATATCACTTGCTCAACTGAGGATTGGCGCTTGCGGGACTAGGTGACGACACAAAGATACTACTTTATTAAAGAAAAGTCGTCTTACGCCACGCTTGGGTTTAAGACTGTTGCCCGGTGCACCAGGAAGGGAATGTTTTAAGCGATTTGTGACTTTTGGCTCTATAACGATTTTGCGTTTGACTTTTGACATATATATCATTTTCACCATCCAATTAAACTTCACTTTTCATAATGCACAAGAAATATGAAGCTCCAAAATATGAGGTGAAAAATGCAAGTGGGGAAAAGATACGTAAACAGACAAAAGATTAAATATTCCAAAGTAAGAAGACTAAAGATGGACAACCAAGAAACGACGAGGAATTATGGACTTCGCACAACGCCACAACACAACCTATGCTTTCTTCTCCAAGGTTTAATAGTCATTAAACGACCTCTTAAGCACACAATTAATTAGAGAATAATATCAAATCTTTTAATTAGTTTACTATAGCAATCTGGATATTTTTCTTACAATCGATCGAAGTAGTATCTATTAAACATTTGTCTACATTTGGTAATTATTTTTCTCCGGTAATCCATGACGATTATTGTTGTTGATATTATGTCTTTAATTATGGTTACATTAATCGATATATGAGTAATATACTTTCTAAGGTTAGTAGATCTTTGGTTGCATAAAGACAGAGACTATGATTAAATATTAGTCATGCATATTTATATCTGCCAGCTTACTTTATGTTTATCATCGCTTACGAAATGATAAACATAAGTAAATTGATTTGACTGTTACAATTAAATACCTCGAGAGAGGAAAAAAAATCGTTGTTAGGCTTGCAACAATAAAGTAGAACGAAATCAGTAAATTGCGTAATTGACGGTAGAAAGGTTGTAAAGGTGAGTACATTTATCACTTAATTTGAACCCCTGACGTACATGTAAACTAAAGTCCCCCGTGACAAGGTGAGTGCATGATTAGCCATCACCCTGTGGTTAAGATCAGTTAAGTGGTGGACATTAGGATTATGTTTGTACGGAGTGCTATTTGCCTTGCGATACAAGTTTAATCCGCTGCTAGGTTCAGGTTGCAACAAATGGGGAAAGCAATAAACATAAGAAAATAAAAAGGGGAGGACTCACTTAAAGTTGTATCCACTGCCAGGTTGCAAGACCTCCGGGGCCATCCTAGAAGAGTAGAGGGTAAGAAGGATAGTTTGAAAAGAAAAGATGAAAAGAAAGAAGAGAAGAGAAAGAAGAGACCAGCAAGGAGTTCCAACAAAAGTGTTTCTAGAGCGTTGTCTATCACCATTATCGAACATGCAGGCGGAAACACCAAAATCAGCAAGCTTGACAAGGCCGTTAGTATCAAGCAAGATATTACCAGCCTTAACATCACGATGAATATGACCGTGACCATGGAGATAGTCTAAAGCCTTCAAGGTCTCTTTAAGGATAGAGCAAATGGCAGGCTCTTCAATGCCATCAGGATAAGCGGTCTTCATCAAATGTAAACAAGAACCTTCAGCCATGAAAGGCATAACAACCCAGAGGTTACGTTCGACAACAAAAGAGCAAAAGGCTTTGACAACATTAGGATGATCAATCAAGCTAAGGGTTTGAGCCTCCCGGCGAATGTCATCCTGTATAATAAAAGCAATCAGCGACGAGATTGGAATGGAATGGAATGGATTGGATGGAAAATAGAGTAAAGTGAAGACAAGTAGTGAGTTTAAAGTAATTAAAAAAAGAAAAGAGAGAAAAGAAAGAGAAGGAGAGAGGACAGACGAGATTGGAGTAGCAGCGATCGAGATCGAGACACTTGATGGCGACGACCTGGTTGAGAGGAAGATAGATGGCCCTGAAAACAGTAGCACTCGCACCATATCCAATTTCTTCAAGCAGTTTGTAGTCTTCCGCCTTCACCGTGTAACTCCCCGTCCTCCCCACCATTCTCCCTCCTTCCTTCCTTCCTTCCTTCCTCTTCTTCTTCTTCTTCTTCTTCTTCTTCCTCACCTACCTTCACTTTCTTCCCTTCACAAAACCCCCTCTTTTCCCTTTCTTCTATCCACCCTCCTTTCTTTTTGATTTCAACTTTTTATTTGATTCACCCTGATTTATTTTATGTCTTTCACTACTTCTAATTTCTAAACCCTTTTCCGGGTTTTCCCCTTTGAAAATATTCAATACATAATATATATATTCTCTTTTTATTTTCCGACAATCACTTAATTATTCATATTAATACCAAAAATTTAGTTTGAAGATATATCTTAATCCGTCCGTATAAGGTAGTACAATATTATTCAAAACGGTTACGTAGCTTGACATTTTTGTATAAGCAAACGGAATTTTTCGTATTTTAAGTTTTTAAATATTTAGTATATTCAATAATAATTACTCCGTACTTTTTAATTCATGTCATCTTGGGCATATTAAAACCTCATAATATAACTAGTTTGTCGACGTAAATCTAGTTATCCTTTATCTTTTGTCCATACATAATAAACTAATTTTAAGGGTATCTTACAAAATAGAATATACTCCATGAGAAAAACTCATTAAACAACCACCTCTATTGATTTTTGTAATTTCTAGAGGCCAACGATCGGGCATGGGCCGACCTGATTTCCTAACGCGTAACCAAGTGTCAACTTGGGCCGGGCTTACAAATTTAAGGCCCAAGTTAGGCCCGTTAATAATAAATTAGTCTAAAAGTTCAAGTCCGATAGTAGAACCTCAGAAGTCGTGGCTCGAGCACGACCAATTACTTGGAAGGGTCAGGACGGGTCGAGTCGAGCAAGTCATGGTCCATTTGGTGGATCGGGCCGAGTTGGACCGAGTCGGCCTTCACAAAAGGTCAGCCCTAACAATTTCAAATAATATAATACGTATTTGGGATCCCTTATTGATAGGTGTGAAATAGAATGTCACAAAATTTAATACTCCGTATTATACTTCGTAATATTTTTTTAATAATATATTAAAAATGTCCTAATCTAACAGTAAGAGACACTTGTCAAAAATAAAGGCCCGATTGACCACTATTCAAAAATCACGGACATTTAAAGGTGGTAGAGATGAAATGGGTTCATAACCCAACCCAGACCCGTTAAACCAACGCATTAAGGTCGAGTCTGGTCTAATATTATAAAAAAAAATAAGTAGAGGGCCAGACTCGGGTCAACATTTAACAAGTCAAGCCCAAATCCTCAAAGGACTGATTCCGAGTCAAGCAAAGCAAGTCCCGACTCGCTGAGGGCTGGCCTGACCCGGCCGTTGCCGTCGGTCTACTCCGGCAGTGAGGGCTGTTAGAATCAGTTGACGAAGATGTGGACATGCTTGCGTTGCAAATGCATGGTTGGATCAACTAACTACATACTCCGTACGTTGTAGTCCTCAAATTATACAAGTAATAGCTCATAGATATTGTATCCTCGGCTTTCTTTTCCTCGAATTTTTTTCAAAGATTCCAGTTGCATCAGTTCTTTGCGTGACTGTTTTCCATGTTACCATTATCTCATTTACGTCCTACGGAGTACGAGTGCTATTTTACTACCGTTATTCCATGTTATGCTTCTTGCGTTTTCCACTCCACATGTACAAATTCTACTGTGAGACCGTCTTATAATATGTGACAATAAAAACATAGTTACTTTTGAAAAATAATAGCGTTACATTTTATATGTAATACAGTTACGTTTGAATAGAGTAGCTGTACGACATATATAATGTATAAGTGTTCTACGAAAAATATTGTCAAACATGATATTAACATGTGTTAGATAAATCATGTCACTAATATTATAGTCAAATAATATGAGAGATAAGAAAAATTATGAAATTTGAATAAACAAAGAGAGAATTAATAAAATTAGGTTTAATGATATTATTGATATATAGTTTGTCTCATACTATGAGGCGACGTCATAGTATAATTACTCATCAAGGCCAATTTTTAGCATGTTTAATGTGTTATAAGAACACGGGCCCCAAATATTTGGAGGCCCCAAAAAGGTACAAGTGTATTCCATATATCTCTATCAGAATATAACATATTTTCCAATTTTTATTCAATAAAAAGATGGTAAACTAATATTAGGGGTCTCAATAAAATTACAGAACACGGGCCCAAAATAAATCTACGCCCTGTCACAAATATAGGATAAAGTAAGCCGAAGGTAAGATTGGAAAAGTGGTCCGTAAAGAAGAATATGAAAAAGGAATATCTGAGAGGAAAGGGGAAGGACTGAAGGAGTGTGGTATGCTCATGCTTATGCTGTGCTCCAAGTAGGTATCGATGATAGATGTCGAATGTCGATATCATCAAACATCAGCCATTCTCAGTGCGTTGATTCCCCCCCTTCTCTTTTACACATTCCTGGTTGCTTTGCTCTGGTCTTCATCAACCTACCTTTACCCATTATTACCAACTTACCTAACACTCCTCATTCTTACTATCTCTCCCTTTGGTTCCAACTTACTTAGTACGGACTCCTGTCTCCTGATTACTGACTGCAGATTACGGACTATAGAGTGCTCCACGTGTTAGACAAATCAAAATATTTAACTGACACTAAATAAGTTATACTACTCCGTGTGACATTAAGTCATTTCACTAGTGACGTGTTTATATGTAATTTGAACAACACAATAACACACATATACACACATATATATATATACAATTGGCCCCGTCTGTGTGTCGTACCAAAAATTCTTAGCCAATTGACGAGTGGAAACGTTTTAAAAAGGTTAGTTAACGAGACGCAGTTGAATGCAAATCTTTGTAAGAAGACACCAATTTCCCTAAATTGGGATGCTCCGCAGGACATAAAAACCATGGATGCTCCGTAACAAAATTGGGGAACTTCCATATTTTGCATGGATTCCAAAGCCAAGATCATGAAAGGACGTCAAAGAACGGGGACCAAGCAATAAGAGTGATATGATTATATTCGTTTGAAATTACCCCATTCACATTCACACCCACACAAGAAAGAAAGGAAGTTGACTAAGATGCTAATATGACAATAATTGACAAGCATGTGTGTGAGTTATTTGTAAATATATCCTTGGAATTGTATGCGTCAGTCTTATCTTGTTGTGGACACCCACACCACATCTTAGCATGTTGAAGGATAACCACCCCCACAAAGGCCAAAAGCCTAGGCTGGTACGGTACAGAGCATCTCAAGTAGTAGCCAGTCGTCGTAGGCGTAGACGTAGGCGGAGTCGTTGAGTCATTTTCAAACATCTTGTACTAATGTCCAAACTGGGTCTTTATACTATACTATTAACCCACTTTCTGCCAATCACCACCGCATACTTATAAACAAAAAGGTCATATTACATTATTGAGGTTGAGAATTTGAGTGAGATTGAGAGGTAGGCAAGAGGAACACTTACTTACTTAGGCACAGGTTATATATATATACATACATATAATATACTCTCTCGCTTGTGTGTATGTGTATGTGTGTGTGCTTCACTTATTAAGAAGGAATCATTTCATTTTCCATATATTATAGAGGGGCAAACTATAAAAACAAAAAGCGGATGGAGGAAGTGATGAAGATGGATGGTAGAGATTTGGGAAGAGAAGAGGATAATGAGGAAATCGAAAGAGAAGAAGGCCCCAGGGTAACAAGGCTACCAGCATGGACTAAACAGGTGACACTAAGAGGGGTGGTGGCGAGCGCAGTTTTAGGAGTGATATACAGCATCATAGCAATGAAGCTCAACCTCACTACTGGTCTCAGTCCCAATCTTAATGTCTCCGCCGCTCTCCTTGCTTTTGTCTTCATCAAGACATGGTCCAAACTTGTTCAAAAAGCCGGTTTTCGTCCTCTTCCCTTCACTAAGCAAGAGAACACCATGATCCAAACTTGCGCTGTTGCTTGCTATAGTATTGCCATTGGAGGTTTCTTCTCTACTTTTTTCCTTTCTTTCTTTATTATTTTTTTTTCTTACGTTTTACAAAACCAATCAATGCTTAACCATCTTCTATGCTTGTTTTTTCAGGTGGCTTCGGGTCTTACCTTTTGGGGCTGAACAAGACGACGTATGAGCTAGCAGGAGTTAACACAGAAGGGAATACTGCTGCAAGTTACAGGGATCTTCAGATTGGGTGGATGACTGCTTACCTCTTCGTTGTTTGTTTTGTCGGACTCTTTGTGCTGATTCCACTTAGGAAGGTATGTGGCACCAAACAACAACTGGTCTTACACATACTGCAGGCTAGCGGTTATATAACAGCACATGAGTAATACATGATTATTTGCAGATACTGATAATCGACTACAAGTTGGTTTTCCCAAGTGGTATGGCAACTGCTGTCCTAATAAATGGATTCCATACAAGGGGAGATCAGATGGCCAGGTATTTAAACCAGGGTAGTTATTCTTATCTATCTTGTGGCCTAGTACAATTTTGGGCTGATGGTTCCTAAATGATCCAGGAAACAGATCAGTGGGTTTTACAAGTACTTTTCGATGAGCTTCTTATGGGGGTGTTTCCAGTGGTTCTATGCTGCAAAAGAGAGTTGCGGGTTCAACCAGTTCCCAACATTTGGGCTACAAGCATGGAGGCACACATTTTACTTTGATTTTAGCATGACCTATGTCGGCACTGGCATGATATGTTCCCATCTTGTCAGCTTGTCTTTGCTCTTAGGAGCCGTGCTGTCATGGGGAATAATGTGGCCTCTCATCACCAAGCTGCAAGGCAAATGGTTCCCTGATAATTTACCTGAGGAGAGCATGCAGGGTTTAAATGGCTACAAGGTTAGGTTTACACTCCTGTAGTATTTGCTCAGTTCACCTAACTCTCACTTTGCCACACACACTCTGACCAAAAGTTTGTGTTCCAGGTCTTCATCTCCATCGCTCTCATTTTCGGTGATGGCTTCTACAACTTCTTCAAGGTACTGCTAATCATCCTCATTAACGTCCACGGCAGAATGAAACACAAGGCCACTCTAAGCATAGGTAACTTGCTACACTATATTTTACTAACCTTGACTAGTACGGAGTAACTTGGGAAGAGCACTCGAATGTCTAATTGCTTGCTCCTTTTTTCTTTTCTTTTAAAGATGGTAAAAGCCAAGCTCCGAGCATCCTAAAACAGAACGAGGTGTTTGAAAGAGAGAGCATACCCATGTGGATAGCAGCCAGCGGATACATCTTTTTCTCTGTCATTTCAGTCATCGCCCTCCCCATCATGTTTCATGAAATAAAATGGTACTATATCGTCGTAGCATACCTTCTAGCTCCTTCCTTGGCATTCTGCAATGCATATGGAGCAGGGCTAACAGATATGAACATGGCATACAACTACGGAAAAGTGGCCCTCTTTGTGCTAGCAGGTTTAGCTGGGAAAAGATATGGAGTGGTAGCAGGACTTGTAGGCTGCGGGCTCATCAAATCAATGGCACTTGTATCTTGTACTTTGATGCAGGATCTGAAGACAGCCCATCTAACTTTAACATCCCCAAGATCAATGCTGGTCAGTCAGGCCATAGGCACAGCCATAGGCTGTGTGGTCGCTCCCCTCAGCTTCTTTCTCTTTTACAAGGCATTTGACGTGGGAAATCCTAACGGGGAGTACAAAGCACCCTATGCATTGATATACAGGAACATGGCAATCTTAGGAGTAGAAGGCTTTTCTGCCTTGCCTCGTCACTGTTTGCAGCTTTGTTGTGGCTTCTTCTTGTTTGCACTTGTCGTAGACTTGGTAAGGGACCTAACCCCCCCAAAGGTTGGTAAATGGATGCCGCTTCCCATGGTCATGGCAGTGCCATTTCTTGTAGGGGGTTATTTTGCCATCGACATGTGTGTGGGAAGCTTGGTCGTCTTTGTTTGGCACCAGATTAATGACAAGGAGGCCGAGTTGATGATACCAGCGGTCGCTTCTGGCTTGATCTGTGGTGAGGGCCTCTGGTCCCTCCCCGCTTCTCTTCTTGCTTTGGCCAAGATTAATCCTCCCATCTGCATGACATTTTTGCCCCGCAAGGCATAGCATTGTTGTACTAGACACAGAGACAGCTGATACTTTCTTTATTTTTGCCCACCACTCACTACTCAGAAATTACAAACAAGACACGGTAGCCATTTTCTTCTGATTAGAGGGATCCAGATATCCCAGTAGCATACACTGTAATTGATACGTGGTTTATAGCTTTATATCCACATTGTATCATACAGAGCGTCAGTCTACGTGGCTATTTATATATCGTCTCGCAGGTAGTAGGATAATTTGGGATGACAGTTTGAACCAACAATACGAAATGAAAATAAATAATTATCACACTTGACATGTCACTCTTGTGTGAGAGGCATCGGGTTTGAATCATTTCTTCACAAATTTTCAATATTTCTCTAGGTACCAATTGACATTTGACACCTCCCTTCTGCCTTTCATAAACTTTTTGGGACAATTACACAAAAGAAAACAATAATACTGCAAAAACTGCCTCCAGAGACAGCCAAAGTCAAAGATATTTTATTAATGAACATGCGGAATTCGAGACACAAGTCATCACAAGCAGCAAAAATCATGCTGAAACCAAAACTGATCTAATCCAGCCATTTCTTGCAATACCCATAAATTTCTATAATCAAACACAACTATGTCGCAGAAATGAGTCAAGTGATGTAACATCAACATAAGAGGGAAACAATGTACAAACCAACACTATGATCCACGGATTCAACAGACATTAACCAGTGATTACACCAGCAAGAACATCACTCTTACCTCGGGCAAAAGCTGTATAAACTAAACGAATTGCATCCAACCAACCATCCAAAGATTCCCATGAATCCGCGACCTGAGACACAACGGAAGACTGGTAGTTCTACACTGTCCAAGCTAATGCAATTGCATATGTGCACGTCAATATTTTAAAACATCTAGTACTCAAATAAAATCATGGAGAGGGGAAGGGGATATAAAAATTTCAGATTTGTAGCTTACCAAGTAAATAGGTCCATCGATTGTGTTAATGCAAAGTCCAGCTCCAGGAGGCAAAGAAAGATCAGCAAAAGCCGATACTGAGGCAATTTCAGGGATATCTACTTTGACAGTGGGTCTGCTACTATTTGCAGCATCTGTAGGCTTGCTAGAAAGACTTTGTCGAGAAGGCTTTTGCTCAGATTCGACAAGCTACATTATAATAAATGAGCTTTAGTGAGAAAATGAAATTTCACATACTACTATCCTACTGCTTCCAGAAACTATTCAATAGGTCTCTAAAAATGTGATTTTTTTTGGCTTCTTAACAATAACAACAAAAAAAGATTATAAAAAAAAAAAAAAATTAGAACAGCTGTGTTTTGGAAATATACAATACAGAGTATATTCAATTTCAAAAGAAGTACTCAAAAATATTTAGAACGATAGTGAAAAGAAGAAGATTAACGTCGAAAATTTTTAACAAATAGGCAAAATAGCAATTTATTCCCTTCTTAAAAAATTTCCACTTGAAAATCAAAAATTCCAGAACAGAGCGTAAAAGATAACTAAAGGACAACTGACCCTACATTCTTTCACACATCCCAACATAAACCCTCTTTTATATCCCTTCCACAGTTCTACCCATCTACGATTTTCAAACCTGCCACCACCTGCAACAAACTACCACCCAGGAGGCTACAACCACCCTAGTACCAGTGTACCACCACCACACCTCAACAATCATCCTCCGTCACCCTCACATTCTTCTTTTCTCATCAACTAAACAGCCACAATCACAACCCAAAGCCACTGACCTGCCTCATTCGACTCTCATCACCATTGGCCTACAGCATCGACGTCGACATCAACATCAGTCTCCTTCAACCTCCCCTCCCTCCTTCTCTGCTCTCTGTTCCCTATCTTCTCCTTGTTGTGCAGCCAATGTTAGTCTTGTATGTGATGGTTTTTACAAATTGAGTGGGTTAATATATGGTGGTAGGGTGTGGTGAATCTGGTGGGTTTTGTAGTGTTAGGTGGTTTCATGTGGTTGGATAGGCTATGGATCTAGCGATGTTTGGCAGTGAGTCTGGTCCTGTTGGGCAGGGTGATGTTTTGTGGTGGATCTAGTGATAGTGATAGTTGAGTTTTGTGGTAGTAAGGTTTCTTGGGTCTGGTAAATTGATGGTGGTGTGATGTTGTGGGCATGAGGGTCAATCATTATTTTCAATGCGAATTTTACTCAAATGTAAGTGTAAGCTTTCTGACAAGCTGTCCAGGAAATGTGGAAGCTTTCCCAAAATCGGAGGAAGTGTAAAAGAACAATAATGTTTCAAATAAATAATAACCATAAGAACAATAAGTAAAACAAAATCAAACTACATCCATCTTCCCTAACTCTTCACATTGCCCTCTACAAGGCCATAGGTCTTCCCATCAATCTCATATCGATTTTCATCACCAGCCCCTATCCCTCAAAATGATCTTTTCCCCGGTATTCAAGCATCATTGTGCTCTCGCTTGGTTTCTGCCACATGGCTAACTCAATTTATTAATCAATGATTTGATTTTCTCTTACATTATCTCCAATACTTAAAACTCCAACTTTTCCCAAAATACCTCATTTCCCGATTGATCCCTACTCCGGTGAGCCACACAATCACTTATAATTAGCATCTCCCCCACATTCACCCTTACAAAAATACTCCCTCCGTTCAACTCCATTCGCATCAAAGAGAAATTTGCCACTATTCATTGAAGTGTAGAAGTTGCGGAATTTCTTGCAATATATTGAACCAAACATAGTCATGCGACATCTTGAATGATATGTTTTCATGAGTACAACAAGAAAATCAAATTTTTACATTTTTTAATAATGTGAAACCATAGATATTGTCGTTCCGACATTTGCCTCGGCAGATGTAGGCAAATGTGAAAAGTACAAAGGATGCCAATGGAGTTGAAGAGAGGGAGTAGATATCAATGAAGGGGAAATAAATGGATCTCTAAGAGACAATAAGCAGAGAAATCTATTAAAGAAACGAATAGCCCAAAAATAATTTACAACTTAATATACAATATCCTTACTTTAGGATGTTGAGAAAGAATAATTAATCAATATATCCATATTTATATGAAACGTAGCCAAGAAAAATGGCTACACAAACAAAGGGAACAAAACAAAGCCAAAACTTATAAGAACATATGCCATTGCATACATCTTTAGGAACAATTTCAAAAAATTAAACCAAAACATGAAGTTCCAATAGGCTAACAATACTTCTAGTCCTAGAGACGAACAGACAGAAATATCTGGAAAATGAACATAGTCAGTTTTTAATAGTCCCACATCTTAGCAGAGTAGTGCACAAAACTCAACAGAATGACCCCAATTTACACACAATTGGAACGGTTTGAGTTCTAACGCGGACAAAGCAAAACGAAACAAACCTGATAAAGGCCCTCGTGGTTGAGAACAAATTGTGTCCTTTTCCAATCACTATGTGGTGCGATTGGATTGCCAGCAGGCGGTGCCATAAGATATCCAACTTTAAGGTAAGGCAAAGGTAACTGTCAAAAAAGGGCAGACAGGTTAAGTTTGATTATTTATAGGAGTAAAATCCACACTAGCAACAATGTTTCAAAATATATTTCATTTTAGAAGCATACCAACTTATAGGACATTTAAATGGAGATCTTGCTAACATGGGGTAAATCTCATTTAGATGTTTCGTCTTATAGGGCAAAAGACCACAACAAGTTAGCAAGATTGCCTAGTACCTCAAAAGTGCCTGTCTATAATAAAGTGTAAGAGGGTTACCCGTTACCCCATGATAACTTTGGCCCTCATTCCTAACAGAGGCACAGCGGCAACCTAAATTAGAAACTTTGTTACGGAAGGTCAAAACTAGATTCTCCTACCCCCCCCCCCCCCCCCCCCCCCCCCCCCTTTCCCGCCTTGAGTCGCATGACAAGCAATGAGAAGTCAAAAATCCTCACATTCTATTGAGACATTAAGAAAACCAAAAGTTTTTACCATTGAGCGGACCAGCCTGAGTGCACTTCGGTAGACCTAGAATAGACATGAAAGAACATTATTGCAATCAAAATACAGTTTATCGGTACTGTGTGTGACAAAATCTAGTCATGTATTGAAGAAAACTCTAAAAATTAAAAAGGGCAGAGATACAGAATATTGAATGATGGTCTTTTTGAGTATATTATTGAGTGGAATATCCTTAAAAAACACTTAGTCTGTTAATATAGAACCAAAATTACACAGCGTCTCAAGAGATCATGCACGGAGCGGAGTAAAAGGCCGGATGTACATGGACTCTTATCAAAACACACCTTTTCTAGTTGTCTTTTTTAAACATCAAACTCATAGATAATACTCCGTACCATATTGCGTTGAACATTGCATTGAAGGACCAACAAAGTGAGCCATAACTATACTGCATAACCAAAAGACGATATGAGCAGCCATAACCAACAAAAAAAATACATGGAGCCTACCGGATAATTAGGCTTCAGTGCATGCGCAGCAGCTATATAAATAGCACATTGACTGTATAGCTCATTGGGCGATACATCTTTTGAACTTCCTGATCCCCCAATTCTAAGCAAGTCTTCGGCCAAACTATACTGCACAACCAAAAGAGGATATATAATTGACAGTTAATAAAGATGCCAATCACCAATATAATAGCTTTATACACAGCAGATAATCCAACCAACCGCGCACCAAAACAGAAAACAAGTGTATCCGAACATGATTGCAAAAAGGAATGAAAACAGAAAGTAAGAGTCAAGAACTAACCAGAACAGTGCCAAGGTTGTAAATAGCTCTATGAAAGTCAAACTGCAATTGAATTGCCGCTCGAAACTACATCAAGAATTTAAAATTAGAACAATGACCCAAAGCTTCAAGGCCTTAGCATCTAGCAACGTGGAACCAAACCCATTCATTATGAGAAAAACATATAGGTACCTTACTAATTGCTGTCTTGACAATATTGTGCTTTTCCTTTGCAGGAACAATAGCACTGAGCTCCTGTAAAGCAGAAGGTCAGGAAAACTACTGAGGACTTAAAGACTCAAATTACAAATGAATTTATATGATTATTAACACCACCCTTTGTCCTTGTACTATTTTTAATTATTCCTATACATAAAAGATGAAGTAGTTGTTACCTGCAATGCGAGCCCCCAGTTGTTAAGTGCCTACATACGACCAAACAGATAGTTAGACATGACTACACGAATAAAAAAGCTTAAAAAATAAGGAGGTTCATATTTAAGAAAACTTTTTTTCTTTTCTTTTTTTTAAATTGGAAAGATTAAATACCTGAGGACTATTCCAATTCAATTGTACAGCCTTTTCATAGTGTTCAGTGGCCTGAGAGAGAGAGACAAGACGGTTGGTTTATAATCAATGGAAAGCTTTGACAGTCAAGCAAAGCATCCGCATCAATAGGTAATAGGTAACAAACCTGCTTCCACAATTCTTCAGCCTCTTTGGTACGGCCTCGCATTCTTGCTCGATCAGAGATAGCAATAGCCCAATTATAGAATGCCTGCAAAAAGGATTGGACAGTTATTTCAGAAATCCCTAGCAAACTTCATTTAAACGAATACTCCGTAAAATAGAGGGGAAAGTAGGTAGGGTACATCATGAAGGGTGGGACAGAGACGAGTGGCTTCTTCATACTTGTTGCAAGCTTCCTCAAGGAGAGCATCTTTGGAAGGAGAAGAAGAGTCGGGATCAACATTATCAGCAGATTCCTGAAGAACAAGAGCCCAGTTGTAGAGAGCATCATAGTCAGAAGGATTACGGAGAATGGCGGAAGCATAGCGCTTGGCAGCAAAGGTAAGAATGCGTTGGCGGGAGCGGGATTCGTCGTCAAGGCCGGTAACGCTGTTGATGAGTTGAAGAGCAGCATTATTGGAATTGGGAGAAGTGGAGTCGCTGGGGGAAGATGAAGAAAGGAGAACGAACGAATGAATGAATGAACGAACGAACTAACTAACTAACTAACTAACTAACGAAAGAGTGAACGTAAATGATGAGGACGAAAGTGAGTGGTGGTACTCATACCTGAGAGGAGTGTGGATGGGAGAAGGAGTGAGGTCGGTGGAGGGAGAAGAATCACCGGTCAACAATTGCCTCATCGTCAAGCTACGGCTGGAGGCTGCGGTGGTACCAACTGTAAGCTCCTTCTCGACCACCTCCTCCTCCTCCCTCACTTCTCGTTGTTCAGATTCATCCGATCCCTTTCGGATCTCTATTCCTCGTCCCTCCTCCATTTCCTTTCTTTTTTTTTTTTTTTTTTTTTTTTTCTTCAGATCTTCTTAACTTTCCTCTTGCTTTGATCCCCCAATTTTACCCAGTTCTACCGCTCATATTTTTACCAGTTTTTTTTTTTTTTTTTTCTTTTTTCACATCTTTATTATACTTAGACCTGTCAAAATTCGACCCGACCCGAAAAACCGACCCGACCCGACCCGTTTTTTTAGGGTCAAGACCCGTAAAATTTGACCCGTGACCCGAAATGACCCGAACCCGAAATGACCCGTTAATTTAGGGTCAAGACCGCTGATCTGCTCAATTCGACCGATGGGTCAAGTATAATTTCGTGTAACAAGATTTTTTGAACCTACAAAATTAATATTTCATGAAAAAAAATAATTTAATATTAATAATTATTACAACCTCAATCTTATAAGTTGAAATATCAAAATGATAATGAAAATTATGATTGAAATATTATGAATATATTCATAAATAGATTATTTTAATTTTATAAATTGCAAGAATGAATATATATCAACTTTAGTATTACATATGTACAATAAAATATGTACATAATGTAAAATAACAATAAAAGAATTTTTTTATTTAAAAAAATAATAAATAAAAAGGCGCGAAAAACGTATTTTTGACCCGTATTTTGACCCGAAACCGACCCGACCCGACCCGTATTTGAGCCAAACCCGTATTGACCCGACCCGTATTTTGACCCGACCCGTATAACCCGAACCCGAACCCGACCCGCCCGACCCGTTTGACAGGTCTAATTATACTAGATGACAATTACAGTTTTCGCTGATATCATCAATGCCACATGTCGCGATTCTATGCATTTTTTTCCCGCCAAAATGCATTGCTGACATCATTCATCATACTTTACGTTTTTAAGTCTAAGTTCATTATCTATGATTATAATTTCTCAATAATCATATTCACACTTATGTTATACATAAAATAATAAAAGTTTAGTTTTATTAATAATTTAGTAATATGTATTTTAAATTAATTACTTCTTTTATTTTAATATTTTACTTTTCATTAAATATATCTAAAATAAAATATAAAAATAAGAACTTAATCTATTATTTCGTCTATAACTCATATTAAAGTTGCAAATATGTACTTGAAATAGCTAATTAACTTTTTTTAACAATATATTTATTCTCTATTCATTACTTGCTCATTTTTAATATTTATTTCATTTAATATTTCTAATCGAAAATAAATGTTGTAAAAGTCTATAAAATAAAATTTATGTCGGTCATACTCCCTCCATTCACATCCAAAGGCATCGGTTGCTTTATCACATTTGTCGAGGCGAATGTCGGAACGGAAATATCTATAATTTCACACGATAAAAAAATCTAAAAATTGGATATGATATAGTACGCATAAAGACGAATAAAACAAGATCACACACGATTATATTTTCACTTATAGATTGTCGGGAATTTCAAAGATTACCGACACATATGAATAGTGTCAAAAAGGCAAATGATGCCTTTGGATGTGAATGGAGGGAGTATATTTTAGCTATTTTATATAGATTCTTTGTTTTTTCATTAATATATATAGGTACAGTAAAATATCATTAAAGTGATTATTATATTATTTTCCTATTGATTTATTACTTATATTTTTATTAGTTAAAAATAATATAAATCTATAGTAACCGTGCATCAATGCACGGGGATCTAAACTAGTTAAAATTTAAAACACGTACTACTTCCTTACCAGTTACCAGAGTACATTAGTGATGAAATATTTAATTTATCCTTTGTAAATAACGAAATTTTATTCTTTATCGTAGTACAATAGTGATCCCCGTCACGAATTGTGAAGTGGTGGTGGATTTCATACTCCGCCTTGCACCCGCCCCACATCTGCCCCCGCTTATACCCGTTTTCTTCATATTCTTGAAAATATACTCTTTCCATTCAACTCCATTTACTACATGATATTATGGTCCACTTGTCGAGACGCATTTTGCAACGATAATCTATAGTTACGTATTATAAAAAATTGTACAAATTTAATTTTAATATTGTGTGTAAGAAGACGAACAAAACAAAATCACACATGACCATAATCTCATTTATATATCAACCACAATATCGAAAATTCTCCGAGTATATGAATAGTGGCAAATAGTGTTATGTTGTGAATGAAGTTGAATGGAGGGAGTAAATAATAAGATTTAACATTTAAAAAAAAAAATCAAAATTTAAATTAATTAAAAAAAACTTTTAACTTAAAAAAAAATTGAAAAATATTTAAATTTACCTTAAAACAATACCATTTTATGAGGCGGGATTCATGCAGATGGAGTGGGTCTGGGCCGGGGGAGGCGGATTTGAGGCGATGGTAGGTGTAAAAAATCATCCGTTAGGCGAGTGGTGGAGGGCGGGTTGTCATCAACCATGGGTGATAAAGCGAAAGTGGAGGTGAGTTTTTGTTGGTGGATATGGATGCGGATGCGAATGATTCTTCCACCGTCCCAATGACATCCCTAAACACTTATTTTGAGATGGAAGGAGCATGTGGGTGTGATTCACTAAACCTAATTTTAATTTTTGTTACTGTTTTTGATTAAATAATAGTTTAGATCTCGTGTATCAATTGCATGATAACTATAGATATTTTTTTTTTTTGATTAATAAATTTTGTATGTACATATAATACGAATAACAAAATTTTGTATGTCATTGTTTATTTGTAGTTACTTCGTAGTTATTTGTAGTATATTCAAGTGTACATATAATACGAATAAACAAAATTCTCGAAAAAAAAAAAAAAAAAAAAAACTACGGAGTAATACTCTGTATTTTTTAAGACTTTATGTTTAAAATTTCTGTCAAACATTTATTTTTTATTAGAAAATATAGAATGAAAAGTAAAAAATATTACAATAAATTTTATTTAGTTCAGAATAAATATTTTGATAACAAAGTTAAAATAACTATTATGTTACATATTTGGAATTTTAAAAAGTGAAGCTATAAAGAAATAATAGATTATGAGGAGTCACTTAGCTTTCAATTGTAATATAAAATAGAAATTAAATGAAAAGTAAAATATTAAAATAAAAAATTTAGGATAAATATATTGATAAAAAGCTAAAAATGTTACGGAGTATTATTTTATGCTTTATATAAAGGGCAATTTGCCATAAATAATCCGAACTCGACATTTTATTCCATCAATAATCCGAAATTGAATTAATCCACAAATAATCTAAAGTATTAATGATACATTCCAATAATAGATTTTGTGACTTAATAACTTGTTCAGCCGGTTATACTTGTTGACCTTAAACAATTTGACTTCCAAAAACCACATCTTCAATTTGTTCTTCGTTCCCCTTTTTTATTTCCTTCTTCCCCTTTTTAGTTTACTAACCCTAACTTTAAACCCAGAAAATGAAAAAGGCTCCTTTAATTTCCTTGTTTCATTTTGAAAGTAGATAAAATTGTTCAAATCCATCGATTCCATCATAAGAAAATCAGAAAGTCACAAAATTTGATTAGTATTGAAGTAATTTTTTTGATTTCGGGAGTTGTAGTTCGAAGTTCAGTGGAAAAACTCGTGCTTTGAAGTCGATTGGTCACCAAGCAAGGCGGTTTCGAACGTCGAAGACTATGGCATCGGTAATTGACATCATTTTTAAAACCTTCGACCTATATTCTTCCCATTCTTAATCGTTTTTAAAACCGCATCTAAGTTGTGTTTGCACAAGACCGTTTGTTGGGAAGAATTTGAAGACCCTGAAATTGACCTCATCTTCATAATTTATGCTTTACAAGTTATAATTATGGAAACTGAATCACTATCTTTATGTATATACTAGATATTATATGGTGTATATTGAAGAATATTATCTGTAGCTTGCATTAGAAGATAAGATATTGTTAGTTGCTTATATTAGGGAATAGAATTATTTAGTTGCCTTTAATAAGGAGATAAAATAGGAGGAAGTTTTTGTATATATATAGGTTGTATGTTAAACGTAATTCAATAAGAAAAGTATCTTCCATTCTCTGCCTCTCACATTTATATGGTATCCATGAGCTTGGTTCAATTTTTCAATCAACAACACTAAAATCATGTCAGGAGACAATAAATCAAAAACTATCCCATCCACCTCATTTCTATTCCTTCATCCGTCAGATAATCCAAGTTTGTTACTTACTCAAATCATTTTCAATGGAGATAATTATGATTTGTGGGCAGCGGCAGTCAAAAATGGGCTGGATGCCAAGAACAAATTGGGTTTCATCGAAGGCAAGGTGAAGAAGCCAGCAAGTACGGATGAAGAAGGCATAGAGGTGGTGGCATGGCGGTCTTGCAATGCGATGTTGAAAGCTTGGTTACGAAATGTAATCGATCCAAAACTACACCCGAGCATCGCATTTGACTCGACTGTTGCAGAAGTTTGGAAGGAATTGAAGGACAGGTACTCGACTGGTAATGCACCGAGGGTGCATCAATTGAAGGGAGAATTGGCAGAGTGCAAGCAAGGAAGGATGACGGTCGTCGAGTATTACACGAAACTCAAAACCATCTGGGATGAACTGACTAATTACAGTAAGATTCCACCTTGTACTTGTGGTGCTGCAGCTGCTATTGCAAAAGAAAAGGAGGAAGAGAAAGTTCATCAATTTTTGATGGGACTCGACAATGCTTGCTATGGGCATGTACGTAGTGCTCTATTGATGGAAGACCCCATCACCACTTTGTTTCGAGCATACGCTTCGGTCCTGCGTGAAGAGAGACACTCTACTATCACGAAGGTCAAAGAGGAGACTAATGAGGCTGCCATGGCAATGAGATCGTTCGGAGTTGCAAAAGGGAAAGGAATCTATCCCAAAACAAATGGAGAAGACGGAGGAGAAACCCCACAATGCACATATTGCGGCAAATATTACCACGTGGAAGAGAATTGCTACTCGAAACATGGTTTTGAGGCCGTGAAAGGCAGAGACAGAGGAAGAGGAAGACGTGGGGGGGTATAACAGAGGTCGTGGCAGAGGAAGGTTGCAAGGGCGAGGCCACCAAGACAATCACCAGGCGTATGCAGTGAATAACGCATCAGGGCCGAAAGACGGAGATTCGTCGAAAAACTTTCCTTTTACCAATGACGAAATAGAGCGGCTTCGTGTATTGCTTGGTAATAGTCCCGAAGGTAGTGAGAAGTTGACAGGTATGCACACTAAATTAGATTGCGATTGGTTGATTGATAGTGGTGCATCGCACCACATGACAGGTCGGAGAAATTGCCTCAGAAACATACGACTTGGCGACGTATCGAACGTCGGGTTGCCTGATGGTAGGCGAATCAAAGCCAACGAATATGGAGAAATTGCTTTGAGTGAAAATTTTGTCCTGACAAACGTGTTATTTGTACCACATCTGACTTGCAATTTAATTTCGGTACAGCAATTAATTTGTGAGAAAAATTGCGTTGTAACCTTCTTTCCTGACTATTGTATAATGCAGGATCCGGTTTCGAAGACGGAGATTGGTAAAGGAGAGCATCACGATGGGGTTTACATGTTCAAGTCGCGGGTTGAGAAACGTGTTGCAAAGGTGTCGCTGGCACAGGAGAGTGAGTTGTGCACAAAAGGCTCGGACACCCATCAAGGAGTAAATCGTCTTTGTTTTCCACATTAGTTAATTGCAATTTGAATTGGACTTTTAGTCAGATTTGTGATTCTTGCTGTAGGGCTAAACAAACGCGTAATTCGTTTAGTCTAAACAATAAACGGTGTGACACACTTTTTTGTTTAATCCATGTTGACATTTGGGGAAAATATCCCGTTGCTAGCTTATCCCGTGCTCATTATTTTTTGACTATTGTGGATGACTGTAGTCGAGGGGTTTGGATTTATTTAATGAAAGAAAAACGTGAGGCGGGACGATATATGAAATCTTTTTGTCAAATGGTAAAGACCCAGTTTAGCAAAATAGTTCGAATCATACAAAGCGATAATGGAAGTGAGTTGTTATCCGGAGAAATGAGACATTATTACGAAGAAGCCGGAATATTGTTTCGAACTAGTAATGTGGATACTCCACAACAAAATGGAAGAGTTGAGAGAAAACATCGTCATATTCCATTCTCTGCCTCTCACATTTATAATAATCAAACAAAAAAAAAAAAAAATTAATGAAAAACAAGGAACAAATTTTGAAATCAAAAAATTTCAATTTTTTTCTCAAATTTTCCAGCTTTGTTACGTTGAAGAGGAAGCAAATGACCTTGCTTTTAAAGAAAAATGCATAAACTGGTCCCACATCATTTACAAACCTCCAATTCTGCAGAAATTTGAGATGGGTCTATTATTGGAATACGTCATTAATAGTTTGGATTATTCGTGGATTAATTCGAGTTCAGATTAATTATGGAATAAAAGGTCGAGTTCGGATTATTTACGGCAATTAATCCTTATATAAATATTAAACATAATTATCGATAAGTGATAATTATAAAAAGCCCCAAATTACTTGTGGCATTTTTTTTGTCCAATATAAGCCACAAGGGCAATACAACGGGGGAGGGGGAATTGAACCTGTGACCTATCTTTAACGGGTACCTCAACCTTAACCATTAGGCCAAGACATCTTCGGTACTTGTGGCATTGATGATGTCAACGATAAGTGTGGTTTAGTAGAATAAGGATTTTCTCTTAATCATCTTGATCATTTTTCTTTTTTCTTTTTTTAGCAAGATCAAAATCTCTATCTTGATTACCATGATTTTCATCTCTTTGGTACTCAAATTTTGGTATGGCTTCATAAATATCATTTTTCTATGATTTTTTCCCTATGAACAAGTTATTTATCACATCTCTTTGCAATATGCTATAACATAGAGAGAACAATGGACCAGATCCATGTGTCAAAGGTTGGACCGATCCAGATTCACTGGATCCTTAATTTAAAAATCTAAAAGAATAAAAAATTATTTTTATACTCCGTAAAAGAAATTTGGAGTTTTTGCGTAAAATTGGTAGCTTATAGCAATTATTATATCATAAATGTGCAATACAACGTTTAAACGATCTACAATTATAATTAGGTTGATCAAAACAGTTGTAACTCGGTGCACTAATTATTTTTCTTATTAAAATAAATAAATATTACGGAGTAGTAGTAGTTGTAGTACGGTTTGTAATATAACGAGGAAAAAAATGTAATATTATTAAAGAGAAATTTTTCATTGCACGCCATAGGTAATTTTTCAAACACTTTCTAACATAATTTTTTACAATAATGACAAGAGGATTCAGATCCAGATCCACTATAGGCCTACAGCGGATCCAAATCCATATTCAAATCCGCGAATCCAAAATTTGGAGATATTGTATCCGACGGATCTGGAGCGGATCCAGGATCCATTTTCATCTCTACTATAACATATTTGCATCCATAAAATAAAAAAAAAAATAAAAAAAAAATGAACATCCATGCAAAATCGTATTTGCATTATAAAACTTACATGCTATAAATATCATACCCTAAACATTTTGTTAACAAAGCTAAAATAACTATTTAAGCTCATATTTGGAATTTTAAAAAGTGAACTTATCATTTTCATCTTCATCACATGGTTGTGCATTGATTCAAAAATTGAAGAAAGATAGTAGTTGCTTTCAATTTTAAAAAGTTTCCTCGTCATTTAGATATATTTCAGGTAATTTTAAGGCGGTACTTTGAATTAGGGTGATTTTGAATTTCAAAGCAATCAAATTTACATCAATATATCAATACATGAATTGGTTAAAATTTTCCAATATGATTGAGAAAATTTCATATTGGAATTTTTGACAGTGGCAATTGATGGAAGTATTATAATTGAGTATAACTTGTGTATAATTGATATCACACATACAAATAATAACAAACCAACCGAAAACAAAATACAAAAGTCCAACTGATATTCTTCTCCTTAAAACAAAAATCTCAAGCAAAAAAATATACCGTTTTTACACACCCGCCTCTATTATACCAATTTATTTTAATTTCTGGTAATATTGGTAATTTTATATGAAAAAAATAAAGGTTTTTACGAAATTCGGGCGTCAAATGGGGGTTAATACCGAGGATGTCACGAAAGAGCCATTACGACACGACTCGAAAGAATAACTGGCTCGAATCCCCATCCCCAGTTATAATGACTTAGCGTAGTATCTTCTTTGACCAAAAAATGTGGAGATTGATTGGTATTCAATATTCACTTATACATATTATTGTTGTAAAATATTTGAAGCCAACGTGATGTGGATAAAACAAATTCAACATTATTGAATTGGGGGTATAAGTTATACACTTCATATCTACGGAGTATAATTTTAGCCGGTTATAAATTACGTATGTACTTTAATCATCGCGAGTACATTTTACCGCAAATAAAGTGTTGGGGTTTTACCTTATATAGCTTTTTCAAATTGTAACTTGAGATTATAAATTGAGATTTGGTCGTCAAACAAGTACGGAGTAGCAAAAATAGACCGTAAGTATTACTCCGTATATTATAAATTGATTAAAAAGGAAAAAAAGGAAAAAAAGGAGAAAGAAAAGAATGGAAAGAAGCGAGAAGAAGAATGGGAAGGAGGAAGGAGGAGAGAAGGGGGAAGAAAACCAGACGCTGAGTGAAGTGATAAAGTCGATAGAGAAGACGTTGGGGATATTACACCAGCTCCAGCTCACCGTATCATCCTTCAACCTCGCCTCGCAGCTACCACTCCTCCACCGCATGTATGGTATCGTATCAATCATCTTCATTGATTAATTAAGTAATCATTTAATTAATCAATTGATCAATTAATCAATTAGGGTTTTGGTTTCAGAAATTCCCTGGTGGCTGAACTTGACAACTTGATCACTTTGTCCCAACACTCGGACATCCAGCTTCCCATGGAGGTTCTCCATTTGATCGATGATGGCACCAACCCTGATGCTTTTACCCGTGATATTCTCAACTCCTGCATCGCCAAGAATCAGTTCACCAAAGGCAAAACTGATTCTTTCAAGAGTTTACGCAAACATCTTCTTCAGGAACTTGATCAAGCCTTTCCTTCTGAAGTTGAGGCATATCGTGATATTCGTGCTTCATCTGCTTCTGTATGTTTCTTGGAAACCCTTCTTTTTCCTCCATTTATCTATCTATCTATCATACCCAGTAATCACTAAACACTTTTCGCAGGAAATGAAACGTATTTCTCATCCTCAGGCTGCTCTTCCCAATGGGGACGTCAAGGTTAAGAATGAGCTTTAAGTTCAGAGGTCAGCCCTCGTTCTTTTTCCTTAGGGATGTATTATATGTCTCCTCATATACTCTAATAGGATGTTTGTATCTTTGACTTTTTTTTTTTTTTTGTTTACCTCAATAACATGGTTTTCTAAGATTAATTGGAATCCATCAATCATCTTCTCTTTGTAACCTTTTTAATTTGTGTCGATTATGGGATCAAAACACATGTAGTTTGTTATGAGGATTAGGATTTTGGTGTGTAAAAGGTATGCTAGTGGCACTTGTAACTGCGTGATTGGCTTCAAAGTGTGTGCATGCAGCCAAATACTATAAAATCTAGATTAGGACTCAGAAGGCAGGTATCAGTACTAGTATTAGTGTTAGAGGGAGTTGCGTGAAAGCCTCGAATGAGAACCTTGCTAGTTGGGTAGAGTGGTGGCATACTGGTGCGTTAATATATGACCTGCAATATGGAGTGAAGTGTGTTAATCATCTTTAAAGGTATAATTGAGCCACGAATGAGAATAATCAATATGTTTCTTTAGGAATTCAGAGCGGAAACTTGTGACACACGTAGGAATAGCATTTTGCTCATGCTAGGATTTCAAGTTGATGTGTTACACCCAACTTAGTCATGGTGCCCTTTGTCTTGGTTAGCCAGTTGGTTCGGCAATAGTTAATTAGGCTCCTTTGGAGGCATGTGCCTGTTACCAACATGGATTGAATTAGCCGTATAAGAAGGGTGAATAAGGCAGACAGATTCAATTTACACCCCAGTTAAGTCTGATGTGCTGATTATCACAGGCATGGTGCTCACCAGTACGAGTGTCAAGTATGGTTTATAAGAAAGTTGGGCCGTATATAATTTTTCTGCGCTGTGTTAAAATGCTTGTTAGGTACATGTGTATCTCTAAGTCATATACTTTAGTATTACTACGGAGTATTATTCGACAACCACCTACGGAAGATGACTTCGATTCCGATGATGACAATGAGTTTTTTTTTTTTGAAGTGATGTATAATCAAAGGAGGAGAACTAATTTTATCTAAAACTTAAATGGAATTTAATCATGTAGATTTGTGAAGGAAAAATCTGAAAGAAATAACTTGGATTGAACTTAATGGAGCTGAAAATAAGTTGAAAAGATGAGTAGAAAATGTATGGTGAGATTGTGTATGTTTAAGAGTAGAAAGCAGAGTAAGACAAACTTAATTGGTGGCCTCATCAGCAAAACAGTATTGTGTATGTTTAAGAATCTCAAAGTATTTCCTGAATGGGAAGACCAAGGATTCATTTATGACATTCAATCCAATTGATTTTATATACGACTGTCCTTTACCACCCACCACCCACCACCTACCACCTACCACCTATCATCTATAGCAGCAATGGGATGCTTACGCCATTTATTGCTCTCCTATTTGTGAATTTATCCCCCTCACATTGATAGCAACTTCTTCAAAGCTGGAGCCCGCTATTTGATCCCCCTTGTGCTTGTTGTGAATTGTGATTGTAAAAACTACTCCCTCCATCCCACTTTAAAGAAGACGTTGGAATTTTTAAGTGGAGTCTTTCTTGGGATTAAAGAAGCATCTTTAAGTAAAACAAAGACCCAAGAACATAAAATTATACGGTCCCCAGGCTACGGGGGTGCAATAATTTGATAATCTCCCTTCTTTTAGGAGCTACAATAGTTTGATTCAACAAAAAAAATATACCGAGTACTCCGTAGAAATAGAAATGAAAAGAGGCTACGAGTAATATTTATATATAGATGTAGAGTCAATGGTGTCACAAAGAAGGATGTGCATTGCTAGAATGAATCAATCAGACGACTTGTTCCAAATAGCTTCAAGCTGCAGGGCGAAAGATTTTTGCTGTCCAACGACGATGGTGATGTGATCTTTATTGTCGACCACCTTAACGTGAGCACGAGGAATTTTGGACTGCATGTTATAACTGCATTCGATAGGTAGAAGCTCATCATCTCTGCCATGAAATATGGTGACTTCACATTTAAGCTTGTCACGGACAACCTCCATATATTTATCAAGCTTGCTGGCCGCTCCACATATGATATTGTGTAATGTGTGCCACGCTGCATAATGTGTGTGGCACATGAAACCTTCTATTAGGAACGTTCTTATCCTGCACCAACCAACCAAAGTTATTTACATTTCAAATTATTTTAAGTATGGGAAGCAATTGGAGTCTTACTCGTTTAATTTAATGGAACTCCTAGTATACCAAGATAATCTGTTTTGTGTGTTAGGCCTAGTCAAACAGGGAGTAAGAAGAAATGTCAGACCAACCAAACCCATCCTCCCTCCACATGTTACATGGCCTTTATACGTAAGCTTTCCCCTAGTCTTCGTCGTCGTCATCATCTTTCTCCTACAAGTATTTCTTTTTTTCTTTTTTTACAACAAATAAAGCAACTACGGAATACTCGGAAGTTGTCTTCTATCAAAATTATTAGACTGAGTACTCCATAAATAAGAAGAGTTAATCAAATACCACCATTAGCTGAATATTCATTCTTCATACATGAATATCTGTCGTTACACTTGGCCCGGCTCAAGTAAGTTAAATTGGGTTAGTAATGGTCACATAATGCTTTCTTAGGAGTTATTTTGGCTTATGCCTGGAAATAGTAACAAATACTGAGCATGAAAACACCAAGAAACTAAATGACACATGCATTTAACGTTACGTGTGTCAATGACTGTAAATGTCAACTAACTTTCAGAATTTACTACCTTGAATCGAATCGCTCCTTAATTTCAAACGTGAGCGCGTCTCAATCACTTAGCCATCTAAAATGGCGGTTTCAAATAAGAGTATTATGTGTGTACCATCAAAGTGTTTTTTTTTTTTTTAAATAAAAGTAAGATTCAGAGTTAATTGTACCACTAGTTTTACACAGGAAAAACGAGCCTATCATATATACATCCATGCATCAATATGAGGTCTAGAAAATTTGATTTGGGACGTTTAAAGGAAAACGTCATGTTGTGGGATAGAGGAAGGGTCAATGAGTAGACAGGAAAATAGTAGGAAAAAGTATAGGGAAGGAAGGTTACCTATTTCTGGTGACAAGATTGGTAAGAAAATCCAACAACTGGTGGTTCTTGCAAATGAGCAGACACACAGTCCTGGAGATATGCTCATACCAACATGCAATCGATGCTCCGAAAGCAATCGGTGGCCAAACACGCCTTGGCGCAACTCTCCTTAGCACATATTGCGTTCCTTGTTCCCCCTTTGGCACTGGAAAATATGGCTGCCAGTCATCATTATTCAAAAGATTATTAACTTGGAAATATTTAAAAAATAAAATCAATAAATAAAAATTAAAGTTTTCCAAAATGCAAGCTTACAGGTGCAATTAAAGTAAGAGATTTGATTTTGGAGGGGTGCCTAACACAGAGTGCGAGAGCCAAAATGCAGCCAAGAGAATGGGCAACTATGTGGAAGGACTTGAGTTTGTGATTATCCAAGACCGTACGCTCGATCATTTCCACGTGCTCTCTTAGAGTGTATAGAGAGTCTGTAGGCTTTGGACTCCGTCCAAACCCCAGTAAATCCACCGCAAAAAGACGGTATTTTGATTTTGCTGAGGCTGAGAAATTGGGGAACAAAGTTTCCGTCCAAAACTTAGACGATGAAATGAAGCCGTGTATAAACAGCACATTTTCTGTTGCCCTGCAGCCTCCTGTCATATTCATTCACAGTAAAAAGTTTAAGATTAGGAGGAATTTAGGCCTAGAATCATGGAAGAACAGTTGTTATACTCGTAATTCAATAAATGTTGATGATGACGTAATAGGGAAGCAAATCATAAGGATGACAAATACACCTACGCCATATATAGTATGGAGCAGTCCATATTACATAGGCAGAGAGTGGCAATATATGTATATATATATATATATATATATAGGCGGTGAGAAAGAGGAAGGGGGAGAGGGACACCTTTAGGACCGGCAACATGAACAAAAAGAGTGTCCTTGGAAGAGGAGGAGGTCCAAGAAGCGCAGGTGGTGCAGTCACAGTCGGACCATCTAGGAACAGGCAGGGAGCCTTTCTGCTGGCGGCCAATCTTGCCTTGGATCATCTCAACGATGGTGGAATTAACAGTGAATGCAGTTCCAACGCCTTTCTTAAGGCGTTTAAGCTCGTTGACAGTGGTCCTAGAGATCTGGGAGAGTAGAGAAGGGCGAGTGTAGAGAGTATCTGAGACGTCTTCAAGGATGAGCTTGGTGGAGGAAGCGAGGCGGACAATCTTGGTGGGCTGGCCTTTCTCGGAAACCAATATCTTGCCGCAGCTGCTGATGGCAGCGGCTTCCTTGGAAGAGGAAGAGGAGCAGCATGTCTTCCAGTCAGCTTCTATGACGAAATCAGCAACCTTGTAGAGGAGGCAAAGGATCAAATCTACAAGATCTAGCAAAATGAAGACTAGGAAGCTAACTCCCTCGTTCATGGCTCTGCCTGTCAGCATTAACGCTCTCATGGCTTTCCCCATAACAGCTTGATCTCGGCCCTTTAGTTAATTTGTTTTCGAAGAGATCAAATGTGTCGTGATACACTGCTGGAAATGATCATAACAAAGGGAAGCCAATTCAAAGTGAAGAAGAAGAAGGAAGAAGGAAGAAGGAAGAAGAAGAAAGGAAAAAAAAAGATGAAATGGAGGAATGAATGGTAATGGTAGGAGGAGAAGAGTTTAGGAGAGGTATAAAACACAGGAAGAGCCAACCCCTTATTAATTGCCCTCTCCTAAATGACGGTACATTCTTGGAAATTCTGGCAAACCCAAGTGTAGTAGTCTTCTTAACTGTGTTGCGTTTCTACTCTGCCTAGAGTCTTTACTCATTACTCATTACTCTCTCTATGCATGTGTGTGTGTATTATAACGTATATACTCCTTTACTTACTTATAAAATGAGAGACAAAGGTTCGTGTGGGACACGTAGAAGTAGTAGTAGTAACAAGTAAGATGGTATGGAGTAAGAAGGGGCAGATAATGAAATTCATTGTGGTCATTAAAATTGTTGGCTTATGGTAGGTGGTGGTTCAACTCCCCTCCTCCTTCAACATGACATTTTCTCTTTGGGGCTTAAACACCTCTTTCTTTCCTAATCACTACTCCGCCTACAATATGACATTTTCTTTCTGAGGGCTTAAACACCTCCTTCCCCCCTTCCCCTCCCCAATCACCCCCTCTTTTAATTAACTCATTCATCTCATTTTCCCACCTCTTTTTTTGCATTCCTCTTCTCCTTTCCTTAACTTTACATTTTTATTCCATTTTTGTGCCTATAATTAATAATACGATAAGTTCGTATCAAATTTGAGTTTATTTTGAGATAAACAATAGTTCGAATTATTTCAAGCAGCTCATCAATAGTTTAGATTATTTTTATACGGAGTAAAATAATCCTAAAAATTATTTTAAGCTAATTAAAAAATCAATTCTTGCTCATTTAATTTCCAAAATAGAAAATTAAACAAATGATTTTGATTTTAACTTTTGTAAACATAGTAGTTAAATAATCTCATTGTGTTACACAAGGTAGATATTGTATAATTTATCGATTTTTGCAATTTTGTCCAACGTAAATAGCCTGATATTAATTCACAGCCAATAACATTCTCACCATCTAAAGTAACAATATGTCGGAGAAATGGACCATATTCACTATCATGAGGACTAATCTCGACCCAAAAAATGAAAATGTTTCAATTTATCATAGTACAAACTCAACAACTTTGAAGTTTTAGAAATCTCAAACCACCAGGAGTAAAAACATAACATTGGAGTATTGGACCCAATGGGTAAGTTATACTCCGTATAAATAAATGGCACGAACGAGTCGAGCACATGATAATATTATTTCAAAATCTTCAACCAATTAAGAGTGTGTTTGGTTGAGGAGAATTGAATGCAGTAGGATGGTTTAAATTAATTTTAGTTTTCGATTGACTACTTTTGAAATGAAGTCTGAAACACAAAAGATTTTAAATCGATTTTAATCCCATGAAATTTCATATAATTTTCTAAGTATATTTTGTAAATTTTCCTTCCTACACAATGTGAATTAATAAAAAATCACAATTACATTTCAACTTTACATAAATAATAATTTTTTTTTTCTTTTTTCTTTTTTTTTTTTATTTCCATTTATAATGTGGATTGCATTTTTTTCCTAATTTTAATGGTTCATAGTTTTGATTAGGCTTTTAGAAAAAAATTATTTTAAATATTTACTTTTGTTATAAAGCAATTGGATAATTTTTTTTTTCTAATTTGTTATAATTAATAAATTTATCTATAATTATGAAAATAAATTTAAATGTTAACTGATTTTAAATCCGATAAAATAAATACTCCCTCAAATTGATCTTGATCAATTTCTTGTCATATTCTTTATTTGAGTGATTATTCAATTCTACGGAGTAATTTTTTTTTTTTTTTTTCGATTACTTTCTCTATCCATAAAAATCAAACGATTTGACGGTTTTATAATTCCCTCTTTGTCATATGCAAATGATAAGAAGGAATACAAGGGACTAAAGAGAGTAACTTTTATATTCCGTTACAAAATTATAACCAAATAGATCTTGCATAGTGTCTAACTCTATACCACCTGGAAATCACTCCCCAAATCAATCCGACTCATAAAACTAAACGGTACCTGATTGATTTCTCCCTTAAAATTTCGACTATCTTTGGTCCGATCAAGGTACTAATCTGCTTTCATATTGTTTCTTCGATATGTGTGCTGCTTCCAATCTTGTTCGATACTCCGTTTTTGTTTACTTCATAAATCCGATCTATTCATATTCGATTTTGTTTCTGATAATATTTCTGTATTCAATCCACCCGTTTCTTTCGTTGAATTTATGGTTTTACTCGTATATTTTATGTGTGCAAAATATTGATATAGTTTATTTTTTTTATATGATTGTTGGACTTTTGTGGACATTTTTGTTAAATTGAATTGATTTTTCATCTATATCTTCAAAATTCTGGAATTTGCTCACCATTTTTTTTTTTTTTTTTTTTTCTGAAAACAAATCTTACAAATCAAAAATATATCCTCAATTTTGCTTCTGATTGAATTATTGTTTTCAGTCTACTTTTTATTTGGCTGAATTTATAGTTTCATATTTTATGTGTACAAAATATTGATATAGTTTGTTTTATTATTTGATTGTTGAACTTTTATGGATTGTTGTTAGATTGAATTGATTGTTCATATATGTCTTCACACCCGTACCTTTTATTATACTCTCCACTTTTCTGTTAATTACTCCGTACCACCTACAAGGCAGTTGACAAGGCGTTGTTGGACTCAACAGCTAACATCCGTAAGCAGCTAAGCCCATAAAATCATCATTGACCATTTGAACCAACACCTCTGCCATCTCCCCACTTAGGCCACTGATCAATTCTTGGTAAAAAAAAATAACCAACGGTTTTCAACTTTGATGCAATTTGAGGTAGTTCATGTGGTTGGGTTGCTTCAGCCATTCTCATATGCTAATCCATCTCATTCTTTATCAGTTACGGAGTTCTCCCTCCATCCCTACTTTTTCTATTAGTGTGTGCTTTACTGCTTTCACGTATTGACTCTGACTACAACACCTTCCCTTATTCTGCTTGCTTAACTATTTTCTTAAACTGTTTCTCATTAATCCCGTCTCTCCCCTTGTATGTTTCTATGCAAAATAGCAAGAAATATGTTGCCTTCAACTCTATGCTTTCTTTAACATTATTTTTCTCATTCAAATTCTTGAAGAAACCGTTATTCATGTAAAAGACGGCCTATTTGTACATAAAAATTACTCCCTCCATACAGTTTAAATGTCCCCAATGTACTCTAGGTGCGAATTATGGGGATCTGCATTGAGTGATTGTGATTGTGATTTTGATTGGATTGGATTGGATTGGATTGTGCTTGTGATTGAGATTGTGTTTTCTAATTGTACTTGTGTTCTTGTTAGTGTGTGAAGGGAAAAAGAAGAGAGATCGATGGCACGGCATGGTGGAATGGTGGGTGTAGTACTAGGGCTTATGATGGCGTGTCTGGCGTGGGCGGAAATCAGAACGACGGTGATGAGATTGGAGACGCGTCCGATAATCCCAATAGACGAATTTGGGTTTACGCACACAGGGAGGCTGGAGCTGAATGTGTCAGGAATAAGTGTGTCAAACAGGAACGCAGATCTGACAAAGGTGGGATTCTTCATGTGCACAAGGGAGTCATGGCTACACGTGCTGCAGCAGCTAGAGGAGTCGGAGATAGGCTGCGCCCTTGAATCTCAGCTGGTGAAGAGGGTCTACACCTTCAACTCTCTACCCCCCAATGCAGATGCATTTGGTTCCCTATACGTCGAGACAGACTCAGACCAGTACACACTCGTATTCGCCAACTGCTACGACGATCTTCAGGTGTCAATGACTGTGAGATCGGCCATGTACAATCTTGATGGAAAGTCAAGGCAGCGTGACTACCTATCTGCCGGGAAGACTGTTCTGCCTAGGGTCTACTTCGTTCTCTCCATCATCTACTGCTGTATGGCTGCCTTGTGGACTGTCATCATCTACAAGAAGAGGCTCACTGTTTTCAGGATCCACTTCTTCATGCTAGCAGTTGTGCTTCTCAAGGCCCTCAACCTACTTTGCGAGGCTGAGGACAAGTCTTACATCAAAAAGACCGGCAGCGCACATGGTTGGGATGTTGTTTTCTATGTATTCAGCTTCCTCAAGGGCATCACCCTCTTCACCCTCATCGTCCTCATCGGCACTGGTTGGTCCTTCCTCAAGCCCTATCTTCAAGACCGTGAAAAGAAGGTCCTCATCATTGTCATCCCTCTCCAGGTTGTCGCCAACATTGCCCAGGTCGTCATCGACGAGACCAGCCCCTTCGCTCAGGACTGGCTCACCTGGAAGCAGCTTTTCCTCCTCGTTGACGTCGTCTGCTGCTGTGCTGTCCTCTTCCCCATTGTCTGGTCCATCAAGAATCTTCGCGAGGCTGCACGCTCCGATGGCAAGGCCGCCGTCAATCTCCTTAAGCTCACCCTATTCCGCCACTACTATGTCGTCGTTATCTGCTACATCTACTTCACCCGCGTAGTTGTGTATGCCCTTGAGACCATCACCTCCTACAGGTATCTCTGGACCAGTGTTGTGGCTGCCGAATTGGCAACCCTCGCCTTCTATGTCTTCACAGGCTACAAGTTTCAGCCGCAACCTCATAATCCTTACTTTGCCATTGATGATGAGGAGGAGGAAGCTGCTATCGGCCAATTGAAGCTGGAGGATGAATTTGAGCTCTGACGGCTTCTTACTTATGGATTGCTTTTAGTGTAGACCTACTTGGATACAGACTACAACTTCATTCTTGAGGCCAGCTTTCAACAGGATTTCAAAAGGATGTTTTTACATGCATCTCGTCCCTTATCAATTATATACTCCGTATGACGCAACCAGTATCATTGTTTACATTCTTAGCCCATGTTCTCTTGTACAATTTATATCTAATCAATGAAAAAAATATAAAGAAAAATCACCGGGTTTTGTCAAAGCCGCGCTTTAAGAGCATGTGCAATGGGAGTTCTTATTCTTGGGTTTGTCAGTAAGAATCTCAAAAATAAAGTTCTTCCCACTGGATATCATTGGGTTTGTCAAACCAACAACTTGGTTCTTATTTTAGAACCAAGTTCTCTGTAAATTTCCAATAACAAATAAAATATACTCCGTATTTAAGAAGAGAAATAATTAATTGTGGGTCTTGATTAAGAAGTATATAAGAGCTTTTTCATTGTGTATAAAGTTCTTAAGGTTGGTAATTGAGAAAAGATGATTTAGCATGAAAGAACTTTATAGAAAGATCTTCTCATTGCACTTGCTCTAATATCTTGATATACCGGAAGATGTAATAATTGGTTGAGGTAAGCAATTACTCAGTTAGTACTCCGTACTATCTCGTAACGAATTCTAAAGTACTTGTGCTAGAAAGCGATGTAAGTGACTGTCCCTTCTTGTGTAGTCTAGAACAAATAAAATTGAGTTACTAAACAAAAGGATCTAATAATAAATCAATTCTACGATCAAGAAGTAAATTCTTTCAAACAAGACCATGACAAAACCCCAAAATCTGGACATTTTTGAAATCCCAAAAATTTGGACCCCAAAACGTAAAAGCAGGCGTCCGAGTTGGTTTCGGAGCCGTCCATTCAAGATATGTCCCTCCTCAAAACACGAAAATATCTTTATTTATCATGACTAAGAACCCTGTAAACTCAAAAACTCATAATTTGGACCTTTTTAAAATCCCGAAAATTCGGGATTTAAACGTAAAAGCAGGCATTCGGGCTGATTTCGGGGCCGTTAGTTCATGATATGTCCCCACTCAAAACAGGAAAATGTCTTCATTTATCATGACTAAGAACCCTGTAATTCTAAACACCCAAATTTGAAACTTTTCGAAATCCCGAAAATTTAGTTCCTAAACGTAAAAGCAGACGCCAAGGCTGATTTCGGAGCAGTCCGTTCATGGTGTATTCCCCCCTCAAAACACGAAAATGTGTTCATTTATCATCACTAAGAACCATGTCAACTCAAAACCCCTAAATTTGGACCTTTTTTTAAATCCCTAAATTTTGGGCCCTAAACGTAAAGCGGGCGCCCGAGCTGATTTCAAAGTCATCTGTTCATGATATGTCCCATCTCAAAACACGAAAATCTTTTTATTTATCATGACTAAGAACCCTGTCAACTCAAAACCCTAAAATTTGGGTCTTTTCGAAAACCCAAAAATTTGGGGCTTAAATGAAAAAGCAGACTTCCAGGTTGATTTTGGAGTCGTCCGTTCATGATATGTCTTTATTTATCATAGAACCTTTTCAACTCAAAATGCCAAAATTTGGACTTTTTCGAAATCCCGAAAATTTGGGCTCTAAACGTAAAAGCGGGCTTCCAAGCTAATTTCGGGATTGTCGTTCATGATATGTCCCCCTTCAAAACACGAAAATGTCTTCATTTATCATGACCAAGAACGTTGTCAACTCAAAAACCCAAAATTTAGACCATTCGAAATTCCAAAAATTTGGGCCTTAAACGTAAAAGCGGACTTCCAGGCTGATTTTAGGGTCGTCCGTTCATTAGATGTCCCCCTTCAAAACATGAAAATATCTTTATTTAATTAAGAACTTGTCAACTCAAGAACCCAAAATTTGGACCTTTTCGAAATATCGAAAATTTGGACCCTAAACGTAAAAGCGGACTTCCGAGCTGATTTCGGGGTCATACTTTCAAGATATGTCCTCCCTCAAAACACGAAAATGTCTTCATTTGTCATGACTAAGAACCCTGTCAAATCAAAATGGCAAAATTTGAATCTTTTCGAAACCCGAAAATTTGGACCCTAAACGTAAAACCGGATTTCTAGGCTGATTTCAGGCCATCCGTTCAAGATATATCACCCCTCAAAACACAAAAATGTCTTGATTTATCATGACTAAGAATCCTGTCAACTCAAAATGCCCAATTTTAGATCTTTTTGAAGTCCTGAAAATTTGGGCCCTAAACGTAAAAGCGGTCTTCCAAGCTAATTTCGGGGTCGTCCATTCATGATATGTCCCACCTCAAACAACGAAAATGTCTTTATCTATCATGATTAAGAACCCTGTCAACTCAAAACCCTAAATTTCGATCTTTACGAAATCCCTAAAATTTGGGCCCTAAACGTAAAGGCAGACTTACAGGCTGATTTCGACGCCGTCCGTTCATGATATGTCCCTCCTCAAAACACGAAAATGCCTTCATTTATCATGAATAAGAACCCTGTCAACTCAAAACACTAAAATCTAAACCTTTTCGAAATTCCGAAAATTTGGGCATTAAACGTAAAAGCAGACTTCCAGGCTGATTTCGACGACGTCCATTCAAGATATGTCCCCCTCAAAACACGAAAATGTTTTCATTTATCATCACAAAGAACCCTGTCAACTCAAAATCCCAAAATATAGACCTTTTTGAAATCCCGAAAAATTTGACCCTAAACGTAAAAGCGGACTTTCGGACTGATTTTGGGGTCGTTCGTTTATGATATTTTCAAAAATGCCAAATTTTGGAACCTTATGAGATCTCGAAAATTTGGGCCCTAAACGTAAAAGCGGACTTTCGGGCTGATTTCGGAGCCGTCCGTTTATGATATTTTCAACCTCAAAACACGAAAATGTCTTCATTTATCATGAATAAGAACCCTATCAACTCAAAATGCCAAAATTTGAAACTTTTTGAAATCCCAAAAATTTGGGCCCTAAACGTAAAAACGGACTTTCGGGCTGTTTTCGAGGCCGTCCGTTTATGATACTTTTTCAATCTCAAAACATGAAAATGTCTTCACTTATCATGAATGACAATCCTGTCTACTCACAATGCAAAAATTTGGATGTTTTCGAAATTCCGAAAATTTGGGTCCTAAATGTAAAAGCGGACTTCCGGACTTATTTCGGGGCCGTCCGCTTATGATCTTTCCAACCTCAAAACACGAAAATGTTCGTATATCACGACTAAGAACTTTGTCAACTCAAAATACCAATGTTTGGGCATTTTTGAAATCCCGAAAATTTGGGCTTTAAACGTGAAAGCGGACTTTAGGGCAGATTTCAAGGGCCGTCCGTATATGATTCCAACCTCAAAACACGAAAATTCTTCATTTATCATGACTAAGAACTCTATCAACTCGAAATGATAAAATTTGGACCTTTTCGAAATCCTGAAAATTTAGGCCCTAAACGTAAAAGTGGACTTTCGGACTGATTTCGGGGGCAGTTTGTTTATGATCATTCCAACCTCAAAACACGAGAATGTATTCATTTACCATGACTAAGAACCTTGTCAACTCACTATGCCAATGTTTGGACATTTTTAAAATCCCGAAAATTTGGGCCTTAAACGTGAAAGCGGACTTTTGGGCTGATTTCGAGGGCCGTCAGTTTATGATATTTTCAACCTCAAAAAACGAAAATGTCTTTATATATAACGAATAAGAACCCTGCCAACTCAAAATGCCAAAATTTATATCTTTTTCAAATATCGAAAATTTGGGCTTTATACGTAAAATCAGATTTTCGGACTGATTTCGGGGGCCGTCCGTTGTTGATCTTTTCAACCTGAAAACAAAAAAATGTCTTCATTTATCATGAATTAAAACTTTGTCAACTCAAATTCCAAAACTTAGACCTTTTGGAAATCTCGGAAATTTGGGCCCCAAATTTAAAAGCGGACTTTCGGACTGATTTCGGGTGCCGTCCGTTTATGATATTTTCAACCTCGAAACACGAAGATGTCTTCATTTATTATGACTATAAACCCTATCAACTCAAAATGTCAAAATTTAAACCTTTTCGAAATCACGGAAATTTGGGCCTAAGGGCCTGTTCTCCTCATCTTAAGTTTTTCTCTGATTCAGAAAACTTCAGAAAACTTCAGATAACTTCAGAAAACTTCAGATTACTTCAGACAACTTCAGAAAACTTCAGATTTCTAATTAAATAAATTAACTAATAATAATACCTAAGTTATACTCCATATGTAACATTAATGTTATTAATAATAGTAATAATAATATTATTAAGAATAATAATTATAATAATATTGATAATAATTTGAATAAAAATAAGACCAATACAAAATTATTTTATACCTAAGTTATACTCCATATGTAACATTAATGTTATTAATAATAGTAATAATAATTGATGGGGCATGGCAAGCCGGCAGCTGTATAAGGCATGACAGGCCGGCCGACATATCCACGTCCAGACCTTGGACTAACATGGGAGATGTCTTGTCACGGCCGTATACCTTCGGCCATACATCAACGGCCGGCCAAGCAAGAACGACCAAGGGGCTGAGGGGACAAGAGTCAGAACTTGTCCCCCCACTTGACAAATCAAACCCCCTATAAAAGGGGAAGCATTTGCAAGGTTAAAGAGAGAGCAAAAACAGATAAAAAAGGTATTATTAAACTTTCTCTCATTACTTTCCAAACATAAATTCAGAACCCAAGCTTACTTAAGCATCGGAGGGGCAATCCTCGGACGCCCCGAGGCTAGTTTTGAGATCCTTTGCAGGTCAGCTGGAGAAAGAAAGTCAAGCCAGGTGGTTGAACTCTACGAGGACTTAAGCACGTGATTTGTTACAAGTTGTGAATTCATTTAAGTTTTATAACCCGAAACAATTGGCGCCGTCTGTGGGGAGTCAAATAAAAGTCATGACAGGAGTTGGTAAAAATCCGGAAAAACAACCTGAAATTCCAGAGCACCCAAGGACGACCGATGGAGATAACACGGATAAGGAAGAGGGCACCATACCACTCACACCAGAAGAGAAGAGGATGGTGGATGCGTTCCTGAAAAAGATAAGAAAAACTCCAACAGATCAACTGAATGATGGTGGGCTTTCCCAGAAAACAGTCCCTCGGATTTCCGAGCCGGAGACCTCAAAGAAAGTGACTCCCAAGAAATTATTTAGAAGTGAAAATACACATCAAACAGTGGAAAGCCAGACAATGCGCATCTCAACGGAGGAAGCCGAGTCCAATGGAGACTCAGAGCCTTCAGTGCAGGAGATCCCGAAAGGGGCAAGGCTGAGATATAGGCCGAAAGGGGGATTAATGACGATAAAGTCTCCGTTAGCACCATCCGTGCTGAGATATCCCTTGCCCAAGATAAAGGTGCCGTCCTTAAAATACGACGGCAAAGCTGACCCCGATGAGCACCTGGCTGCGTACGAGGGTCACATGATGATGTACGACACATCAGACTACGTATGGTGCAAAGTATTCCCTACCACGCTGGCCGGCCTTGCGCAGACTTGGTTCAGAAATCTCCCCATAGGGTCAATAGACGGATATGAGGAGATGACGAGGTTGTTTAAACAACAATATGCCGGGAATCGACGAAGAGAGAAAACGGCCGCTGAACTTTTGAACATTGTTCAAAAAGAAAATGAGGGGCTAAAAGATTACATTGCCCGTTTTGATCGCGAATCGCAGCAGATACGAAGCCTCGACTCTAAAATCGGTGTTCACGCATTGACTGTCGGCCTTAGAAAGGGAGAGTTGAGAAGCCTGATGATCAGGAACCCCCCTCGGGATTTGCTCAAAGCAAGAGAGATGGCCGATGGGTTTGTAAGAGAAGAGCAATTCAATCAAACGTTTGATAAGAAGGCCGAGAAGGTAGAGAAAAAACGAGAAGAAGGCGGCAGCCGAGAAAAGTGGCAGACAAAACCACCAGTAAAGCCGGTCAGCCGCAATTCAGATAGGCCTGGGCGGGATAAGCTAACTTATGGAAGGTTCACCAGCTTGAATAAATCAAGAGCCACGGTTCTGGTGGCTAAAAATGAAGCACCTTTCACGGTACCCAAACCTATGGTTAACGGCGGGCAATTCAAAAATCTATACTGCAAGTATCACAGGTAGAGGGCACGACACGTAATGCTGCTTTACGCTAAAAAACGAGATAGAGCGACTGATCCGGCAGGGACATCTAAAGCAGTACGCAAATGAGAAGAGAGATAAGGACGGTAGAGATGAGAGGGAAGCTGACCAACGTAGGAGAAAGCCGAGGGTTGGGGAAATATATATGATCTCCGGAGGTGAAGAAGTCCCACTCTCAGGCAAGAAGCGCAAGGCGGGTCAGCGAAGGTTTAGCTATCAAGAGATATATGCAGCCGGCCATGATGGGGTAAAGATGCCAACAATCACCATAACCACGGAGGATTATGAGCGCGTCACGTACCCACACAATGATCCATTAGTGGTAGCCGTGGATATCAATCATCACCTGGTTCACCGCTGCATGGTGGACACCGGAGCATGTACCAACCTTCTCTACAAAGAGGTATTCGACAAATTGGGATTGGAGAAAAAGAGGCTGACACCCTACGTTGGCTCCCTATATGGGTTCGCTGGGAACGGAATAAAGCCAATGGGAACGATCGTCCTTCCCATAACGGTAGGAGAGGGGAGCTTAGCAAGGAATCTCTCGGCCGTTTTCGTAGTAGTAGATGCACCCTCCGCCTACAACGCTCTGATCGGGCGGGTTACGCTAGACGAAATATGCGCTGTAGTCTCAGTACGGGCGTTAGTGATGGGCTATGTTACAGACAATGGCAAAACGGGAAAGTTGTTTGGAGACCAAAAGGCCGGCCGATCATGTAACACTTTGTCGGCAAAAAAGACGGTTGAGAAAATGGTGGCCGATGTTAAGATAAACCCTGACGACCGGCCAGATAAAGAAGGTTTGGACGTTCAACCAGGACCAGAGAGCGAGACGAAGGAAGTAGAGCTTGATCCCGGTCGGTCTGTGATTATGGGCACGGGTCTTAACAGTGTATTCCAGGAGCAACTGATCCACATCCTGGGACAAAACAAAGATGTCTTCGCCTATACGGCCGCTGAGATGCCAGGGATCGATCCCAACGTGATAGCCCACCACCTGAAGGTCGATCCAAGTTTTAAAGCAGTCAAGCAACGTCTGCGGCCGATGAGTGCCGAAAAAGACAAAGCCGTGATGGAAGAGGTTGGCAAGCTGTTGGAGGCCAAGTTTATAGAAAGATGCGACTACCCGGAGTGGGTCGCTAATGTTGTAATGGTGAAAAAGGCCTCAGGGGCATGGAGAATGTGTGTTGATTTCACCAGCCTAAACAAAGCCTGTCCTAAGGATTGCTACCCTCTGCCGAGGATAGACCAGCTGGTCGATTCAACAAGCGGCCATACTACATTAAGCCTCTTGGATGCGTTTTCTGGCTACCATCAAGTCCACCTGTGTCAGGAAGACCAACGACGTTGTGCTTTCATCACCAGCCACGGAGTGTTCATGTACAGGATGATGCCTTTTGGGTTGAAGAACGCGGGAGCCACGTACCAACGGCTAGTAGATACGGTGTTTTCAAAACAGAAAGGACGCAACATAGAAGTATATGTGGACGACGCTATTGTAAAAAGCAGGTCGGACGAGCAGCATTTGGACGACCTGAGAGAAACTTTCGAATCACTGAGGAAATACGGGATGAAGCTGAACCCCAAGAAGTGCACTTTCGGAGTCCGGTCAGGCAAATTTCTTGGTTTTTTGGTCAGTTCAAGGGGGATAGACGCAAACCCACAGAAGATTCAAGCGATATTGGACTTACCTGCTCCCAGGAACATAAAGGATATCCAGACCCTGACAGGGAGGATGGCCGCGCTGTCTAGATTCATATCAAGGTCGGCCGACAAGTCGACTTCCTTTTTCCAGGTGTTAAAAGGAAATAAGAAGTTTGAATGGGGGGCCGAGCAGCAAGAAGCGTTCAGCCAGTTAAAAGCACATCTAACAACCCTGCCAACTTTGTCACGGCCAATCATAGGAGAGACCCTGATCCTCTACATCGCCGTAACAACAAACACTAAGCCAAATTGGCCATTCTGAGAGAGCAAGAAAAACAACAGCAGCCGATATACTTCGTCAGCCATGCGTTGGGGCAGTCGGAGAAAAATTATCCCTTAATTGAAAAGGCGGCCTTCGCCGTAGTCGTTGCCGCACGCAGGCTAAGGCCATACTTCGACGCTCACCCCATCGAGGTAAGGACGGATCAGCCGCTGGAAAAAGCCTTAGAAAGGTTCGAAAAATCAGGACGCCTGCTCAAATGGGCGGTAGAACTGTCTGGTTTCGGGATACGTTATGCCGGACGGACGGCAATCAAAGCCCAAGCCTTGGCAGATTTTCTGGCAGAGTGTACACATCCGGCCGACGTTACCGAGTCGGACGGGCTGTGGCAGGTATATACTGACGGCTCAGCCACCATCCATGGGTCTGGAGCCGGGGTTTTCATCATTAGCCCCGACGGTCATGAGTTCGAACACGCGTTAAGATTTGCTTTCCCGGCCACCAATAATGAGGCAGAATACGAAGCTGTGTTAGCCGGGTTAGAGATCGCTCAGGCAATGGGGGCGGAAAGGATAACACTGAGAATAGACTCGCAGTTAGTGGCAAACCAATTGAAGGGAGAGTATGAGGCAAAGGACGACAGCATGTGCCAATATCTGGGTAAGGTGAGGAACCTCACGACGGCATTAAAGCTCTTTGAGATCAACCATATACCAAGATCAGAAAACGGCAAGGCCGATGCACTGGCTAAACTGGCGAGCGCAACCGCCGACAATAAGTCTAAAACCGTGACGGTTGACATCAGAAAGAAAAAAGGAGTGCTAACCGTGCATACAATGACCGAGGATAGCGGTTGGATGAGGCCAATACAACTATACAAGCTGACCGGAGAGCTCCCAGCGGATAGGACGGAGGCCGCTAGAATAAAACGCTTGTCTCCGCGATTCGTCATCCGACATGACGAGCTGTACAGAAGGTCGTTCACAGACCCAATCCTGAGGTGCATAGGCCCGACCGAGGCCGCCTTCGTTTTGAAAAGTATTCACTCTGGTGTATGTGGGCACCACGTGGGGGGAAGAAACCTGGCCCATAAGGCCCTTCGTGCCGGCTTCTACTGGCCGACAATGGTGAAGGACGCAAAAGAATTAACTCTGAAATGCCACAACTGCCAAATTCACGGCCCAGATATTCACCTGCCCGCCCATGATCTCCGTACAGTGCTTAACCCCATCCCTTTTGATCAATGGGGCATGGATATCCTAGGCCCGTTTGCAACGGCCACCGGAGGTAGGAAATATGTTATAGCCGCCGTAGATTATTTCACCAAGTGGATAGAGGCCGAAGCAGTCGCCTCCATAACAGAATCAGCGGTGCGCAAATTCATATGGAGAAATGTAATCACCAGATTCGGAGTACCCAAGGTCGTAGTCTTCGATCACGGCCGACAGTTCGACAACCCCTCCATCAGGTCCTGGCTGGGGGGCAATGGTGTCATTGTGGCATACTCATCAGTCACCCATCCTCAGAGTAATGGACAGGCCGAGGCCGCAAATAAACAAATGTTGAACGGAATGAAAAGGCGGCTGGAAGACCTCAAAGGGGCTTGGGCAGATGAACTGCCCAGTGTCCTATGGTCCATCAGGACAACCGCAAAGGAGGCCACCGGACATACACCTTTCAACTTAGTATACGGCTCAGAGGCTCTACTCCCCATCGAGATACAGATCCCAAGTCCGAGAGTCCACCCTATGACCGTCACAAGAACGCCACAAGACGAAAAGATAACCTTGACTTCCTGGACGAAGTCAGAGATGAAGCAGGGCTAAACTTAGCCGTCTATCAAACAAGAATGCGACGGATATACAACCGCCGCGTCCATCATAGACAATTTGAGGCAGGAGACCTAGTACTCAGAAAAGCTGCCGCAACCGGAAGAGGAAACATACATGGAAAGCTGTCAGCCAGATGGGAAGGACCATACAAGATCACCATGGTAAAACAGCCAGGGACGTATTTCCTAGAGGATATGGACGGCTGCGAGTTGCCAAACCACTGGAATACAGATACACTCAAAAAGTACTATGTATAGAAGTTGTAAGAACGAACGTGCGAAACATGTCGCCGCCGTCGCGTTTTGCATTTTTTGTTATTTACTTAGCAGTTGCCATTTGTTGTAAGAAAAATTGACAAAAGCTAAGCAGGGGGCAAGGAGAGGGTATGACCCTGATCCTGATAAATCACATATTTTGATTCAAAATTGCTGAGTTTACTTGTGCAGAAATTAAAGGCCGGCCGCAGATTCGTGCCGGGGAGAAAGACCGTCAAGGGCTATGAGCCTGGACGGATCCGGCCGCAGATGCGCGCTGTGAAAAGTCTGTCGGCGATCGTGTGCTCGACAAAGACCGCCGCAGATTCATGCGCCGGGGAGAAAGACCGTCAAGGGCTATGAGCCTGGACGGATCCGGCCGCAGATGCGCGCTGTGAAAAGTCTGTCCAAGGACTGTGTGCCTGGACAGCACCGGCCGCAGATTCATGCGCCGGGGAGAAAGACCGTCAAGGGCTATGAGCCTGGACGGATCCGGCCGCAGATGCGCGCTGTGAAAAGTCTGTCCAAGGATCGTGCTCGACAAAGACCGCCGCAGATTCATGCGCCGGGAAGAAAGACCGTCAAGGGCTATGAGCCTGGACGGATCCGGCCGCATATGCGCGCTGTGAAAAGTCTGTCCAAGGACTGTGTGCCTGGACAGCACCGGCCGCATATGCGCGCCGTTGTTTTCTCACAAGTCAATCGGATAACGGCCAAGACGAGTATAAAACAGAAGGAGAAGCTATTAAGGATTTGATCAAACCATCCTGCTAAATAAGAATATCTCGGCGGAAGCCGTTACATACAAAGAATAGGTGAAAAGTCAGGCGAATCTACAAACATGACAGAAATAGAAGCAAGAATAAGGCAAAGTGTTGTCTAAAAAAGCTGAAATAGATTGAGCGGCAGCAGCCGACACGAATATTGTACAAAAAACACACGGAAAAACTAGAGAAATCTACAGTTTCAGAAAAGTAAAAACAAGTACGCAGAGTCGGCGGCCGTCACCTAAAATCGATGTGCTTTGCTAACAGCCTAGCGCAAAAGAGTACAAGAGTACGAGCTAGACTAAAAGAAGAAAACCTAAGCCAAGGTTAGTCTTCGCCGAGGTACAGTATGAGGAGTCAAAACGACTCAACTACTGACCGATATTAAGCGGCGGCAGGAAAAATTGATGACCCTGTACATGAGGAGTCTGATGACGACAGCCCGAGTTCCTATGCAGGCCCGGACTCGCTTGGGCCCGTTGAAGGGTTACCATCGCCTGTCTCATTTTCCGGCTCACCCTCACTGCCATCACCAGTAGCTCCCAAATGAACCCAGACTTCAAGGCCAAGGCCCAGCCTTCTACGTTCCTCGTCCCTCTCATCCTCAAGTTCTCTATGCCTATCAAAGTCAAAATAGGGAGAGACCCTCTGGATGAGAGCCTTGCCGTCCTCATCTCCTCGTTCATACCCACGGCTGAACCCGTCGGCGTATCCTTTCTCGTAGCCCTCCTGAAGAAGCCGCTGTCTCTCCAAGTCAAAGGCAGCCACTTTCTCTTGCAGCTCTTTAAGTTGAGCATCCTTGTCCATCAGCAAGGACGCATCAGCAGCCGCCTTTTCCTCGACCTGTTGAAATTTGGCTGTCAGCTCCGACAACCTTTTCTCCGCCTGGTTCGCCTTCGTTTCGAACTCAGCCACGTTCCTAATCAACTTCTCGTTCTCAGAACGAAGAAGTATGTAGTCAGTCTTAACTTGGCCGAGCTCCTTCTCAAGCTTCGAGACGGCAACACGACCCTCCTCGCAGCTACGGCAGAGGGAGGATTTAGTTATATCAGCACGGTCGGCTGACTTAATCAAAAGGTCAGCCCCATGCTCCACCAGCTCCAACTGCCGCATGACGATCCTCAGCCCGCTGTTAAGTTTGTTCAGCTGACCTCTGAATACGTCAGCCGGGGTCGGGAGTTTGTCACTGGTCCCACCACCAGGGGCCCCCACGGCAACGGTGACCTTCTTTTTGTCCTGGCCGGCCACCTTCTGCAGACAAAAGAAAGAGTTCAGATCCATCTCACCGAACTTTGGAATTGACGATACGCTGTCCGCTGGGACATCTAGGACGTTGCACCCAGACAAAAATCCTTCAGAGAAAGGATCTGAACTAACCTTTCCTCGCTGGGCGGCCCTGACCGAGGAGGGGTGAGAACGATGTCGCCTTCCGCTCTCCTCAAGCTCATCCTCAAGATTAACGACATGACGCAGAGGGGTTTGAGAGCGTTGAGGGGAAGGCCTTGGCTGATCCTTAGGAGGAGGACGACCGCCTGTCTTCTCCGTTTTCTGCTTCTTAGCCTCTTTCGGCTTCTTGGAGCTTATCGTTTTCCTTTTGGGGATTGACGAAGCTGACATGGAAGGCGGTTTAGGCACGAAGTTCTCCATGATGGTCCTCAGGACTTCTTTTCGGTCGTTCGTTTCGGCGACCGGACGAGCAACAATGGGAGTCTTCTCTGAATCAAGGCCGATACGTTCGTAGTCGGCGGCGGTGAGTTCACGAAAAGAACCTGCACAGAAACGACGTACGTTAGAAAACGTAAACAAGGCAAACAAAAGCAAATAAATTACAAGGCCGGCCCCGGATTACCTGGATCCAGGGCCGGGATCAGGCCGACCCTGCCGAGAAACTCGTCCGTAAAAATAACCTCGGCCGGGGGAAGCCAATACCTAGGCTGGTTTCCCTCGTCGAGTCTGAAATAGTCCAGCACTTGTTCAGTTTCGGCCGACCGAGGAACTTGTTTGACTCCAAGCACAGAAATAGGACTAAACTCCTCGGCCGTCTCGAAACGGCGGTGGACTTTGTTCCTGAACCTGCGAGGAATGACCCACGGCTTTGGGCTGTAGATGTTGAACCATCGGTCTTTCCAGTTATGGACGGACGACAGTTTCTTATGGATCGTCTGATACCCAGGCTCGTACTTAATTCCCCAGTAGCCTGAGTACTCATTGTTTGACCCCTTGGACATTGTGAGCGAATGCATTATTCGAAACGCGTCCACTGACAGGGGAAGGTCAACGAACAGACACGTCCACGTAAACGCAACCATCGTACGGATGGCGAAAGGATTGAGCTGACATAGGGCCACGTTCGCCCTCTGTATAAGCAGCTCAATGAAGGGGTGGAGAGGGAAACGAAGCCCAAATTCTAAGTGTTTCGTGAAAACGGCCGTATAACCATCAGGAGGTTGGGTAACCGTATCGTCCTCCTCTGGGATCTCGAACTTCCACCCCTCACCCAGGTTATAGTGATCAGCGGCCAGCACATGACCGGTCTTTATTAACATCAGGTCTCTATATGGACCTTCTGGCTTCTGCAGCATAGGGGCTCTATACAGGGCTCTATCTAACTTATTTACCCTACGCGGCTCAGCATGAGATGTAGAGGCCTCAGGAACGTCGTCCACGGGAAATACCGTACAAAGGGGGACGGCTTCGACCAGTTCAGGGTCATCAACCTCAGAATCAGTAACATCTAGGTAATCCTCTAAAGTACGGGTGGGGGGAGAGTCCGGCTCAGTGATAGACGTCATGATAAAATAAAGTAAGAACGGATGAGTTACCTAAAAAAGGGAGGATGGCAGCAACAAACACAGCAGAGGCAGCAGACGAGAAGGAAACAGAAGGGAGGAGAAAAGCCAAGAAGTTGAGAGTTTTTTAAGAAAATAAAAGGAGTAGGGCGAAAATGAGGGGTTTTGGGGGGTATTTATAGGGAAAAGGTGAACAGTGGCCATTCAACCTCCTCCACACACGTGTCATGCATGTAGAGGAGGGAAGCCAAAAGCCCGTGGGTTGCACAGTGTACAAGGCCCAAGTGGGTTGGCGCCAAAGCTTAGACAATTCGAAATATTTTCAAAACCAAGAAGCTTGTCAAAGAAGCAAGCACCCCAGGTAGCAGCTCACCATGCTCTTAGATCACGAACAGCTCCCATCTTCTGAGGAAGCCGTTCGGGGGCAAGTTGATGGGGCATGGCAAGCCGGCAGCTGTATAAGGCATGACAGGCCGGCCGACATATCCACGTCCAGACCTTGGACTAACATGGGAGATGTCTTGTCACGGCCGTATACCTTCGGCCATACATCAACGGCCGGCCAAGCAAGAACGACCAAGGGGCTGAGGGGACAAGAGTCAGAACTTGTCCCCCCACTTGACAAATCAAACCCCCTATAAAAGGGGAAGCATTTGCAAGGTTAAAGAGAGAGCAAAAACAGATAAAAAAGGTATTATTAAACTTTCTCTCATTACTTTCCAAACATAAATTCAGAACCCAAGCTTACTTAAGCATCGGAGGGGCAATCCTCGGACGCCCCGAGGCTAGTTTTGAGATCCTTTGCAGGTCAGCTGGAGAAAGAAAGTCAAGCCAGGTGGTTGAACTCTACGAGGACTTAAGCACGTGATTTGTTACAAGTTGTGAATTCATTTAAGTTTTATAACCCGAAACAATAATATTATTAAGAATAATAATTATAATAATATTGATAATAATTTGAATAAAAATAAGACCAATACAAAATTATTATTATTATATATTGCCTGCTAAATTTTTCTAGTAAATATTAATTAAAAATAAGTGAAAAAAGCGCATATATATAAAGATTTGAATATTCTTGGTACTACAAATATTGTCCTCAAAGTTTATCGTAAATGAAATAAAAATTTAAGTTAATAATTCTAAAAGAAGATAAATTTAGACGACACTCGATAAAAATAAATAAATAAGAGTAGCAAATATAATAACAATTACAATTACCATAATAATAATAATAATAATAATAATTATTATTATAATAATTATAGTAATAGTAATAATAATAATAATAATAATAATAATAATAATAATAATAATAATAATAATAATTTCATATTATTTCAAAAAAATCAGAAAACTTCAGATAACTTCAGACAATTTCAGAAAATTTCAGACAAATTATTATTACTCCCTCCGTCTCAGTGATTTGTTTACGTTTACTTTATACACATTTATCGATGTAAGGAGAGATGTAGAGAAAAAACTAATAAAATAATAATATAAGTACAAAGAGGGTCCCGCTTGCTTAAAATTATGAAATGTAATGTAATTTCAGAAAATTTCAGATAACTTCAGAAAATTTCAGAAAACTTAAGATTGGTTCAGAAAACTTCAGACGAAGAGAACAGGCCCTAAACGTAAAAGCGACATTTCGGGCTGATTTCGAGGGCCGTCCGTTTATGATTTTCCAAACCTCAAAACACAAAAATGTCTTCATTTATCATAAATAAAAACCCTGTCAAATCAAAATGTCAAAATTTAGACCTTTTCGAAATCCCAAAAATTTGGGCCCTAAACGTAAAAGCGGATTTTTGGGCTGATTTCGGGGGCCGTTCGTTTATGATATTTCTAACGTCAAAACACGAAAATGTCTTCATTTATTATGAATAAGAACCCTGTCAACTCAAAATGTCCAAAGTTGGACCTTTTCGAAATCCTGAAAATTTGGACCTTAAACGTAAAAGCTGATTTCGGGGGACGTCCGTTTATGATCTATCCAACATCAAAACACAAAAATGTTTTCGTTTATCATGAAAAATAACCCTATCACCTGAAAATGTCAAAATTTAGACCTTTTCAAAATCCTGAAAATTTTGGCCCTAAACGTAAAAGCGGACTTTCGGGCAGATTTCGGGGGTCGTTCGTTTATAATCTTTCCAACCTCAAAAAACAAAAATGTCTTCATTTATCATGAGTAATAACCCTGTCATTTCAAAATTCCAAAATTTAGACGTTTTTGAAATCCAAAAAAATTGGGCCCTGAACGTAAACCCGAACTTTCGAGCTGATTTCAAGGGTCGTCCGTTTATGATTTTTCCAACCTCAAAACACAAAAACTGTCTTCATTTTGACTAATAACCCTGTCAACTCAAAATACCAAAATTTAGACTGTTAACGTAAAAGCGGATTTTCGGGCTGATTTCTGAAGTCGTCCGTTTATGATATTTCCTACCTCAAAACACGAAAATGTCTTCATTTATAATGAATAAGAACCCTATCAGCTCAAAATGCCAAAATTTAGACCTTTTGAAATCCCGAAAATTTGGGCCCTAAACATAAAAGTAAACTTTCGGACTGATTTCAGGAGCCGTTCGTTTATGATCTTCCGAAACTCAAAACACGAAAATATCTTATTTTATCATGAATGAAAACCCTGTCAACTCAAAATGCCAAAATTTAGACCTTTTCGAAATCCCGAAAATTTGGTCCCTAAACGTGAAAGCGTACTTTCGGGCTGATTTCGAGGGCCCTCCGTTTATGATCTTTCGAAACTCAAAATACGAAAATGTCCTCATTTATCATGAATAAGAACCATGTCAACTCAAAATGCCAAAAATTGGACTTTTTCGAAATTCCGAAAATTTGGTTTTTAAACTTAAAAGCGGAATTTCGGGCTGATTTCGGAGACCGTCCGTTTATGATCTTTCGATACTCAAAACATGAAAATGTCTTTATTTATCATGAATAAGAACCATGTCAACTCAAAATGAAAAAATTTGGATCTCTTCGATATCCCGAAAATTTAAACGTAGAAGCGGATTTTCGGGCTGATTTCGGGGGTCGTCCGTTTATGATCTTTCGAAACTCAAAACACGAAAATGTCCTCATTTATCATAAATAAAAACCCTGTCAACTTAAAATGCCAAAAATTGGACTTATTCGAAATCCCGAAAATTTGGTCCCTAAACGTAAAAGCGGATTTTCAGGCTGATTTCGAAGGCGGTCCGTTTATGATATTTCGAAACACAAAACACGAAAAATGTCTTCATTTATATTGAATAAGAACCCTGTCAACTAAAAATGAAAAAAATTTGACCTCTTCGAAATCCCGAAAATTTGGGTCTTAAACGTATAAGCGGATTTTCAGGCTGATTTCGGCGGTCGTCCGTTTATGATCTTTCGAAACTCAAAACATGAAAATGTCCTCATTTATCATGAATAAAATCCCTGTCAACTCAAAATGCCAAAAATTGGACTTTTTCGAAATCCCGAAAATTTGGTCCTTAAACGTAAAACGGGCCTTCAGGCTGATTTCGGGGGCCGTCTGTTTATGATCTTTTGAAACTCAAAACACGAAAATGTCTTCATTTATCTTGAATAAGAACCCTGTCAACTCAAAATGGCAAAATTTGGACCTGTTAGAAATCCCGAAAATTTAGGTCTAAAACGTAAAACCGGACTTTCGGGCTGATTTCGGGAGTCGTCCGTTTATGATCTTTCGAAACTCAAAACACGAAAATGTTTTCATTTATCATGAGTAAGAACCCTGTCAACTCAAAATGCCATAATTTGGACCTTTTCGAAATCTCGAAAATTTGGGCCATAAACGTATAAGCGGACTTTCGGCCTTATTTTGGGGGCCGTCCGTTTATGATGTTTCGAACCTCAAAACACGAAAATGTCTTCATTTATCATTAATAAGAACCCTGTCAACTCAATATTCCAAAATGTTGACCTTTTCGAAATCCCGAAAATTTGGTTCCTAAACGTAAAAGCGGACTTTCGGGCTGATTTCGGAGGCCGTCCGTTTATGAACTTTCGAACCTCAAAACACGAAAATGTTTTCATTTATCATTAATAAGAACCCTGTCAACTGAATATTCCAAAATGTGGACCTTTTCGAAATCCCGAAAATTTGGTCCCTAAACGTAAAACCGAACTTTCGGGCTGATTTTGGGGGCCGTCCGTTTATGATTTTTTCAACCTCAAAACACGAAAATGTCTTCATTTATCATGAATAAGAACCTTGTCAACTCAAAATGACAAAATTTGGACCTTTTCGAAATCCCGAAAATTTAGATCTTAAACGTAAAAGCGGACTTTCGGACTGATTTCAAAGGTCGTCCGTTTATCATCTTACGAAACTCAAAACACGAAAAGAGTGTCTTTTATCATGAATAAAAACCTTGTCAACTCAATATGCCTAAATTTGGACTTTTTCGAAATCCCGAAAATATTGGTCTCTCAGCGTAAAAGCAGACTTTCGGCCTGATTTCGGGGGCCGTTCGTTTATGATCTATTGTAACTCAAAACATGAAAATGTCTTCATTGATCATGAATAAAAACCATGTCAACTCAATATGCGAAAATGTGGACCTTTTCGAAATACCAAAAGTTTGGGTCATAAACATAAAAGCGGACATTCGGCCTGATTTTGGGGGCCGTCGGTTTATTATTTTTTTAAAATCAAAACACGAAAATAACTTCATTTATCTTAAATTAAAACCCTGTATACTCAATATGCCAAAAATTGGACTTATTCGAAATCCCGAAAATTTGGTCGTTATACGTAAAAGCGGACTTTCGGGCTTATTTCGGGAGTCGTCCGTTTATAATCTTTCGATAGTCAAAACAAGAAAATATCAACAATTATCATGAGTAAGAACACTGTCAACTCAATATGCCAAAATGTGGACCTTTTCGAAATCCCGAAAATTTGGTTCCTAAATGTAGAAGCGGACTTTCGGGCTGATTTCGGGGAGCGTCCGTTTATTATTTTTCGAAACTCAAAACACGAAAATATCTTATTTTATCAGGAATAAGAACTCTGTCAATTCAAAATGCCAAAATATAGACCTTTTCGAAATCCCAAAAATTTGGGTCCTAAACGTAAAAGCGGACTTTCGGGTTGATTTCGGGGGCCTTCCATTTGTGATTTTTCGAAACTCAGAACACGAAAATTTCTTAATTTATCATGAATAAGAACCCTGTCAACTCATAATGCAAAAATTTGGACCTTTTCGAAATTCCGAAAATTTGGGCCCTAAACGTAAAAGCGGACTTTCGGGTTGATTTCGGAGGCCTTACATTTGTGATTTTTCGAAACTCAGAACACGAAAATTTCTTAATTTATCATGAATAACAACCCTGTCAACTCATAATGCCAAAATTTGGACCCTTTTGAAATCCCGAAAATTTAGGCCTAAACGTAAATGCGGAATTTCGGGTTGATTTCAGAGGCCTTCCATTTGTGATTTTTCGAAACTAATAATACGAAAATTTCTTCACTTATCATAAATAAGAACCATTTCAACTCATAATGCCAAAAATTGGACTTTTTCGAAATCCCGAAAATTTGGTTTTTTAACTTAAAAGCGGAATTTCGGGCTGATTTCGGAGACCGTCCGTTTATGATCTTTCGAAACTCAAAACACGAAAATGTCTTTATTTATCATGAATAAGAACCATGTCAACTCAAAATGAAAAAATTTGGATCTCTTCGATATCCCGAAAATTTAAACGTAGAAGCGGATTTTCGGGCTGATTTCGGGGGTCGTCTGTTTATGATCTTTCGAAACTCAAAACACGAAAATGTCCTCATTTATCATAAATAAAAACCCTGTCAACTTAAAATGCCAAAAATTGGACTTATTCGAAATCCCGAAAATTTGGTCCCTAAACGTAAAAGCGGATTTTCAGGCTGATTTCGAAGGCGGTCCGTTTATGATATTTCGAAACTCAAAACACGAAAATGTCTTCATTTATATTGATTAAGAACCCTGTCAACTAAAAATGAAAAAAATTTGACCTCTTCGAAATTCCGAAAATTTAGGTCTTAAACGTATAAGCGGATTTTCAGGCTCATTTCGGCGGTCGTCCGTTTATGATCTTTCGAAACTCAAAACACAAAAATGTCCTCATTTATCATAAATAAAAACCCTGTCAACTCAAAATGCCAAAAATTGGACTTTTTCGAAATCCCGAAAATTTGGTCCCTAAACGTAAAACGGGCCTTCAGGCTGATTTCGGGGGCCGTCTTTTTATGATCTTTTGAAACTCAAAACACGAAAATGTCTTCATTTATCTTCAATAAGAACCCTGTCAACTCAAAATGGCAAAATTTGGACCTGTTAGAAATCCCGAAAATTTAGGTCTAAAACGTAAAACCGGACTTTCGGGCTGATTTCGGGAGTCGTCCGTTTATGATCTTTCGAAACTCAAAACACGAAAATGTCTTCATTTATCATGAGTAAGAACCCTGTCAACTCAAAATGCCATAATTTGGACCTTTTCGAAATCTCGAAAATTTGGGCCATAAACGTATAAACGGACTTTCGGCCTTATTTTGGGGGCCGTCCGTTTATGATGTTTCGAACCTCAAAACACGAAAATGTTTTCATTTATCATGAATAAGAACCTTGTCAACTCAAAATGACAAAATCTGGACCTTTTCGAAATCCCGAAAATTTAGGTCTGAAATGTAAAAGCGGACTTTCGGACTGATTTCAAAGGTCGTCCGTTTATCATCTTACGAAACTCAAAACACGAAAAGAGTGTCTTTTATCATGAATAAAAACCTTGTCAACTCAATATACCTAAATTTGGACTTTTTTGAAATCCCGAAAATTTGGTCTCACAACGTAAAAGCAGACTTTCGGCCTGATTTCGGGGACCGTTCGTTTATGATCTAATAAAACTCAAAACACGAAAATGTTTTCATTGATCATGAATAAAAATCCTATCAACTCAATATGCCAAAATGTGGACCTTTTCGAAATACCAAAAGTTTGGGTCATAAACGTAAAAGCGGACATTCGGCCTGATTTTGGGGGCCGTCCGTTTATGATTTTTTTAAAATCAAAACACGCTTCATTTATCTTAAATTAAAACCATGTATACTCAATATGCCAAAAATTGGACTTATTCGAAATCCCGAAAATTTGGTCGTTATACGTAAAAGCGGACTTTCGGGCTTATTTCGGGAGCCGTCCGTTTATAATCTTTAGATACTCAAAACAAGAAAATATCAACATTTATCATGAGTAAGAACACTGTCAACTCAATATGCCAAAATGTAGACCTTTTCGAAATCTCGAAAATTTGGTTCCTAAATGTAGAAGCGGACTTTCGGGCTGATTTCGGGGAGCGTCCGTTTATTATTTTTCGAAACTCAAAACACGAAAATATCTTATTTTATCAGGAATAAGAATTCTGTCAATTCAAAATGCCAAAATATAGACTTTTTTGAAATCCCAAAAATTTGGGTCCTAAACGTAAAAGCGGACTTTCGGGTTGATTTCGGAGGCCTTACATTTGTGATTTTTCGAAACTCAGAACACGAAAATTTCTTAATTTATCATGAATAAGAACCCTGTCAACTCATAATGCAAAAATTTGGACCTTTTCGAAATTCCGAAAATTTGGGCCCTAAACGTAAAAGCGGACTTTCGGGTTGATTTCGGAGGCCTTACATTTGTGATTTTTCGAAACTCGGAACACGAAAATTTCTTAATTTATCATAAATAACAACCCTGTCAACTCATAATGCCAAAATTTGGACCCTTTTGAAATCCCGAAAATTTGGGCCTAAACGTAAATCTGAATTTGGGTTGATTTCAGAGGCCTTCCATTTGTGATTTTTCAAAACACGCTTCATTTATCTTAAATTAAAACCTCAGATACTCAATATGCCAAAAATTGGACTTATTCAAATCCGAAAATTTGGTCGTTATCGTAAGCGGACTTTCAGGCTTATTTAGAGCCGTCCGCTTATAATCTTTAGATACTCAAAACAAGAAAATATCAACATTTATCATGAGTAAGAACATCATCAACTCAATATGCCAAAATGTAGACCTTTTGAAATCTCAAAATTTGGTTCCTAAATGTAAGCGGACTTTGGCCGATTTCTGGAGGCGTCTGCTTATTATTTTTCAAACTCAAAACACGAAAATATCTTATTTTATCGGGAATAAGAATTCATTAATTCAAAATGCCAAAATATAGACTTTTTCAAATCCCAAAATTTGGGTCCTAAACGTAAAGCGGACTTTCGGTTTATTTCTGAGGCCTTCCATTTGTGATTTTTCAAACTCGTAACACCTAAAATTTCTTAATTTATCATGAATAAGAACCCTGTCAACTCATAATGCAAAAATTTGGACCTTTTCGAAATTCCGAAAATTTGGGCCCTAAACGTAAAAGCGGACTTTCGGGTTGATTTCGGAGGCCTTACATTTGTGATTTTTCGAAACTCGGAACACGAAAATTTCTTAATTTATCATGAATAACAACCCTGTCAACTCATAATGCCAAAATTTGGACCCTTTTGAAATCCCGAAAATTTGGGCCTAAACGTAAATACGGAATTTCGGGTTGATTTCAGAGGCCTTCCATTTGTGATTTTTCAAAACACGCTTCATTTATCTTAAATTAAAACCCTGTATACTCAATATGCCAAAAATTGGACTTATACGAAATCCCGAAAATTTGGTCGTTATACGTAAAAGCGGACTTTCGGGCTTATTTCGGGAGCCGTCCGTTTATAATCTTTAGATACTCAAAACAAGAAAATATCAACATTTATCATGAGTAAGAACACTGTCAACTCAATATGCCAAAATGTAGACCTTTTCGAAATCCCGAAAATTTGGTTCCTAAATGTAGAAGCGGACTTTCGGGCTGATTTCGGGGAGCGTCCGTTTATTATTTTTCGAAACTCAGAATACGAAAATATCTTATTTTATCAGGAATAAGTATTCTGTCAATTCAAAAGGCCAAAATATAGACTTTTTCGAAATCCCAAAAATTTGGGTCCTAAACGTAAAAACGGACTTTCGGGTTGATTTCGGAGGCCTTTCATTTGTTATTTTTCGAAACTCATAACACGAAAATTTCTTAATTTATCATGAATAAGAACCCTGTCAACTCATAATGCAAAAATTTGGACCTTTTCGAAATTCCGAAAATTTGGGCCGTAAACGTAAAAGCGGACTTTCGGGTTGATTTCGGAGGCCTTACATTTGTGATTTTTCGAAACTCGGAACACGAAAATTTCTTAATTTATCATGAATAACAACCCTGTCAACTCATAATGCCAAAATTTGGACCCTTTTGAAATCCCGAAAATTTGGGCCTAAACGTAAATACGAAATTTCGGGTTGATTTCAGAGGCCTTCCATTTGTGATTTTTCAAAACACGCTTCATTTATCTTAAATTAAAACCCTGTATACTCAATATGCCAAAAATTGGACTTATTCGAAATCCCGAAAATTTGGTCGTTATACGTAAAAGCGGACTTTCGGGCTTATTTCGGGAGCCGTCCGTTTATAATCTTTAGATACTCAAAACAAGAAAATATCAACATTTATCATGAGTAAGAACACTGTCAACTCAATATGCCAAAATGTAGACCTTTTCGAAATCTCGAAAATTTGGTTCCTAAATGTAGAAGCGGACTTTCGGGCTGATTTCGGGGAGCGTCCGTTTATTATTTTTCGAAACTCAAAACACGAAAATATCTTATTTTATCAGGAATAAGAATTCTGTCAATTCAAAATGCCAAAATATAGACTTTTTCGAAATCCCAAAAATTTGGGTCCTAAACGTAAAAGCGGACTTTCGGGTTGATTTCGGAGGCCTTCCATTTGTGATTTTTCGAAACTCAGAACACGAAAATTTCTTAATTTATCATGAATAAGAACCCTGTCAACTCATAATGCAAAAATTTGGACCTTTTCGAAATTCCGAAAATTTGGGCCCTAAACGTAAAAGCGGACTTTCGGGTTGATTTCGGAAGCCTTACATTTGTGATTTTTCGAAACTCGGAACACGAAAATTTCTTAATTTATCATGAATAACAACCCTGTCAACTCATAATGCCAAAATTTGGACCCTTTTGAAATCCCGAAAATTTGGGCCTAAACGTAAATACGGAATTTCGGGTTGATTTCAGAGGCCTTCCATTTGTGATTTTTCAAAACTAGTAATACGAAAATTTCTTCATTTATCATAAATAAGAACTATTTCAACTCATAATGCCAAAATTGTGACCTTTTCAAAATCTCGAAAATTTAGGCCCTAAACGTAAATGCGGACTTTCGGGCTGATTTCGGAGGCCTTTCATTTGTGATCTTTCGAAACTCAGAACACGAAATTTTTTTCATTTATCATGAATAAGAATCATGTCAACTCATAATACCAAAATTGTGGACTTTTCGAAATCCCGAAAATTTGTGCCCTAAACGTAAAAGCAGACTTTCGGGATGATTTCGTTGACCTTCCATTTGTGATTTTTCGAAACTCAGAACACGAAAATTTCTTAATTTAACATGAATAAGAACCCTGTCAACTCATAATGCCAAAATTTGGACCTTTTCGAAATTCCGAAAATTTGGGCTCTAAACGTAAAAGCGGAATTTCGGGTTGATTTCGGAGGCCTTACATTTGTGATTTTTCGAAACTCAGAACACGAAAATTTCTTGATTTATCATGAATAAGAACCCTGTCAACTCATAATGTCAAAATTTGGACCTTTTTGAAATCCCGAAAATTTGGGCCTAAAAGTAAATGCGGAATTTCGGGTTGATTTCAGATGCCTTCCATTTGTGATTTTTCGAAACTCAGAATACGAAATTTCTTCATTTATCGTGAATAAGAACCATTTCAACTCATAATGCCGAAATTGTGACCTTTTCAAAATCCCGAAAATTTAGGCCCTAAACGTAAATGCGGACTTTCAGGCTGATTTCGGAGGCCTTTCATTTGTGATCTTGTGAAACTCAGAACACGAAATATTTTTCATTTATCATGAATAAGAATCATGTTAATTCATAATGCCAAAATTGTGGACTTTTCGAAATCTCGAAAATTTGGGCCCTAAACGTAAAAGCGGACTTTCGGGATGATTTCGGATGCCTTCCATTTGTGATCTTTCGAAACTCAGAACACTAAAATTTCTTTATTTATCATGAATAAGAACCCTGTCAACTCATAATGCCAAAATTTGGACATTTTCGAAATCCCGAAAATTTGGGCCCTAAACGTAAATGCGGACTTTCGGGTTAATTTCAGAGGCCTTACATATGAGATCATTCGAAACTTAGAACACGAAAATTTCTTCATTTATCATGAATAAGAACCCTGTCAACTCATAATGCCAAAATTTGGAACTTTTAGAAATTCCGAAAATTTGGGCCCTAAACGCAAATGCAGACTTTTGGGTTGATTTCGGAGGCTTTCCATTTGTGATTTTTCGAAACTTAGAACACGAAAATTTCTTAATTTATCATGAATAAGAACCCTGTCAACTCATAATGCCAAAATTTGGACCTTTTCAAATCTCGAAAATTTGGACCCTAAACGAAAAAGTGGATTTTTGGGTTGATTTCGGAGGCCTTACATTTGTGATTTTTCGAAACTTTGAACAAAAAAATTTCTTAATTTATCATGAATAAGAACCCTGTCAACTCATAATGCCAAAATTTGGACCTTTTCGAAATCGCGAAAATTTGGGCCTTAAACGTAAAAGCGCACTTTTGGGTTGATTTCGGAGGCCTTACATTTGTGATTTTGCGAAAGTCAGAACAAGAAAATTTCTTAATTTATCATGAATAAGAACCCTGTCAACTCATAATGTCAAAATTTGTACCTTTTCGAAATGTCGAAAATTTGGGCCATAAACGTAAAAGCGGACTTTCTGGTTGAGTTCGGAGGCCTTACATTTGTGATTTTTAAAAACTCAGAACACGAAAATTTCTTAATTTTTCATGAATAAGAACCCTATCTACTCATAATGCCAATATTTGGGCCTTTTCGAAATCCCGAAAATTTGGCACTAAACGTAAATGCAGAATTTCAGGTTGATTTTGGAGGCCTTCCATTTGTGATTTTTCGAAACTCAGAACATGAAAATTTCTTCATTTATCATGAATAAGAACCATTTCAACTCATAATGCCAAAATTGTGACCTTTTCAAAATCCCGAAAATTTAGGACCTAAACGTAAATGCGGACTTTCGGGCTGATTTCGGAGGTCTTTCATTTGTGATCTTTCGAAATTCAGAACACGAAAATTTCTTCATTTATCATGAATAATAATCATGTCAACTCATAATGCCAAAATTGTGGACTTTTCGAAATCCCGAAAATTTGGGCCCTTAACGTAAAAGCGGACTTTCGGGCTGATTTCGTTGGCCTTCCATTTGTGATCTTTCGAAACTCAGAACACGAAAATTTCTTAATTTATCATGAATAAGAACCATGTAAGATCATAATGCCAAAAATAGACCTTTTCGAAATCCCAAAAATTTGGGCCCCAAACGTAAAAGCGGAATTAATGGCTGATTTCGGAGTCCTTCCATTTGTGATCTTTCGAAACGTAGAACACGAAAATTTTCTTCATTTATGATGAATAAGAACCCTGTCAACTCATAATGTCAAATTTGGACCTTTTCGAAATTCAGAAAATTTGGGCCCTAAACGTAAATGCGGACTTTCGGGCTGATTTCGGAGGCCTTCCATTAGTGATCTTTCGAAACGTAGAACACGAAAATTTATTCATTTATCATGAATTAGAATCATGTCAACTCATAATGCCAAAATTGTGAATTTTTCGAAATCCCGAAAATTTGGTCCCTAAACGTAAAAGCGGACTTTCGGGTTGATTTCGGAGGCCTTCCATTTGTGATTTTTCGAAACTCTGCACACGAAAATTTCTTAACTTATCATGATTAAGAACCCTGTTTAAGATTTTTTAAAACTCAAAACACGAAAATATTTTCATTTATCTTGAATTAAAACCCTGTCAACTCAATATGCCAAAAATTGGACTTTTTCGAAATCTCGAAGATTTGGTCGTTATACGTAAAAGCAGACTTTCGGGCTTATTTCGGGAGTCGTCCGTTTATAATCTTTCGAAACTCAAAACACGAAAATATTTTCATTTATCATGAGTAAGAACACTTTCAACTCAATATGCCAAAATGTGGACCATTTCTAAATCCCGAAAATTTGGTTCCTAAGTGTAGAAGCGGACTTACGGGCTGATTTCGGGGGGCGTCCGTTTATTATTTTTCAAAACTCAAAACACGAAAATATTTTATTTTATCATGATTAAGAATTCTGTCAATTCAAAATGCCAAAATATAGACCTTTTCGAAATCCCAAAAATTTGGGTCCTAAATGTAAAAGCGGACTTTCGGGTTGATTTCGGAGGCCTTCCATTTGTGATTTTTCGAAACTCAGAACACGAAAATTTCTTAATTTATCATGAATAAGAACCCTGTCAACTCATAATGCCAAAATTTGGACCTTTTCGAAATTCAGAAAATTTGGGCCCGAAACGTAAAAGCGGACTTTAGGGTTAATTTCGGAGGCCTTACATTTGTGATTTTTCGAAACTCAGAACACGAAAAATTCTTAATTTATCATGAATAAGAATCCTGTCAACTCATAATGCCAAAATTTGGACCTTTTTGAAATCCCGAAAATTTGGGCCATAAACGTAAAAGCGAATGTTGAAGCTTATTTCGGAGGCCTTCCATTTGTAATTTTTAGAAACTCAGAATACGAAAATTTCTTCATTTATCATGAATATTTCGAAAATTTCTTCCATTTGTAATTTGGGCATTAAACGTAAAAGCGAATTTCGAAGGCGGTCCGTTTATGATATTTCGAAACACAAAACACGAAAAATGTCTTCATTTATATTGAATAAGAACTCTGTCAACTAAAAATGAAAAAAATTTGACCTCTTCGAAATCCCGAAAATCTGGGTCTTAAACGTATAAGCGGATTTTCAGGCTGATTTCGGCGGTCGTTCGTTTATGATCTTTCGAAACTCAAAACATGAAAATGTCCTCATTTATCATGAATAAAATCCCTGTCAACTCAAAATGCCAAAAATTGGACTTTTTCGAAATCCCGAAAATTTGGTCCTTAAACGTAAAACGGGCCTTCAGGCTGATTTCGGGGGCCGTCTGTTTATGATCTTTTGAAACTCAAAACACGAAAATGTCTTCATTTATCTTGAATAAGAACCCTGTCAACTCAAAATGGCAAAATTTGGACCTGTTAGAAATACCGAAAATTTAGGTCTAAAACGTAAAACCGGACTTTCGGGCTGATTTCGGGAGTCGTCCGTTTATGATCTTTCGAAACTCAAAACACGAAAATGTTTTCATTTATCATGAGTAAGAACCTTGTCAACTCAAAATGCCATAATTTGGACCTTTTCGAAATCTCGAAAATTTGGGCCATAAACGTATAAGCGGACTTTCAGCCTTGTTTTGGGGGCCGTCCGTTTATGATGTTTCGAACCTCAAAACACGAAAATGTCTTCATTTATCATTAATAAGAACCCTGTCAACTCAATATTCCAAAATTTCGACCTTTTCGAAAACCCGAAAATATGGGCCCTAAACGTAAAAGCGGACTTTCGGATTTATTTCGGAGGCCTTACATTTGTGGTTTTTCAAAACTCTGAACACGAAAATTTCTTAATTTATCATGAATAACAACCCTGTCAACTCATAATGCCAAAATTTGGACCTTTTCGAAATCCCGAAAATTTGGGCCCTAAACGTAAAAGCGGACTTTCGGATTGATATCGGAGGCCTTACATATGTGAATTTGCGAAAGTCAGAACACGAAAATTTCTTAATTTATCATGAATAAGAACCCTGTCAACTCATAATGCCAAAATTTAGACCTTTTCGAAATCCCGAAAATTTGGGCCCTAAACGTAAAAGCGGACTTTCTGGTTGATTTCAAAGGCCTTACATTTGTGATTTTTGAAAACTCAGAACACGAAAATTTTTAATTTATCATGAATAAGAACCCAGTCAACTCATAATGCCAATATTTGGATCTTTTCGAAATCCTGAAAATTTGGGCCTAAACGTAAATGCGGAATTTCGGGTTGATTTCGGACGCCTTCCATTTGTGATTTTTCGAAACTCAGAACATGAAAATTTCTTCATTTATCATGAATAAGAACCATTTCAACTCATAATGCCAAAATTGTGACCTTTTCAAAATCCCGAAAATTTAGGACGTAAACGTAAATGCGGACTTTCGGGCTGAATTCGAAGGTCTTTCATTTGTGATCTTTCGAAACTCAGAACACGAAAACTTTTTCATTTATCATGAATAATTATCATGTCAACTCATAATGCCAAAATTGCGGACTTTTAGATATCCCGAAAATTTGGGTCCTAAGCGTTAAAGGGGACTTTCAGGCTGATTTCGGAGGCCTTCCATTTGTGATCTTTCGAAACTCAGAACACGAAAATTTCTTCATTTATCATGAATAAGAATCATGTGTCAACTCATAATGCCAAAATTGGGGACTTTTCGAAATCCCGAAAATTCAGGCCCTAAACGTAAAAGCGGATTTTCGAGCCGATTTTGGATGCTTTCCAGTTGTGATCTTTCGAAACTCAGAACACGAAAATTTCTTCATTTGTTATGAATAAGAACCCTGTCAACTCATAATGCCAAAATTTGGAACTTTTCGAAATCCCGAAAATTTGGGCCCTAAACGTAAAAGCGAATTTTCAGCCTTATTTCGGAGGCCTTCCATTTGTAATCTTTCGAAACTCAGAACACGAAAATTTCTTCATTTATCATGAATAAGAACCACGTTAATTCATAATGGCAAAATTTGGACCTTTTCAAAATCCCGAAAATTTGGGCCCTAAACGTAAGTGCGGACTTTCGGGCTGATTTCGGAGGCCTTCCATTTGTGATATTTCGAAACTCAGAACAAGAAAATTTCATTTATCATGAATTAGAATCATGTCAACTCATAATGCCAAAATTGTGAACTTTTCGAAATCCCGAAAATTTGGACCCTAAACGTTAGAGTTGACTTTCGGGCTGATTTCGGAGGCCTTCCATTTGTGATCTTTCGAAACTCAGAACACGAAAATATCTTCATTTATCATGAATAATAACCCTGTCAACTCTTAACTCCAAAATTTGGTCATTTTTATAATCTCGAAAATTTAGGCCCTAAACGTTAGAGCGGACTTTCGGACTGATTTCGGAGGCCTTCCATTTGTGATCTTTCGAAACTTAGAACACGAAAATTTATTCATTTATCATGAATAAGAACCCTGTCAACTCATAATGCCAAAATTTGGACCTTTTCGAAATTTCGAAAATTTGGGCCCGAAACGTAAAAGCGGACTTTAGGGTTAATTTCGGAGGCCTTACATTTGTGATTTTTCGAAACTCAGAACACGAAAAATTCTTAATTTATCATGAATAAGAATCCTGTCAACTCATAATGCCAAAATTTGGACCTTTTTGAAATCCCGAAAATTTGGGCCATAAACGTAAAAGCGAATTTTGAGGCTTATTTCGGAGGCCTTCCATTTGTAATTTTTAGAAACTCAGAATACGAAATTTTTTTAATTTATCATGAATAAGAATCATTTCAACTCATATTGCCAAAATTGTGACCTTTTCAAAATCCCGAAAATTTAGGCCCTAAACGTAAATGCGGACTTTCGGGCTAATTTCAGAGACCTTTCATTTGTGATCTTTCGAAACTCAGAACACGAAAATTTCTTCATTTATCATGAATAAGAATCATGTCAATTCATAATGCCAAAATTGTGGACTTTTCGAATTCCCGAAAATTTGGGCCCTAAAGTTAAAAGCGGACTTTCGGGATGATTTCGGATGCCTTCCATTTGTGATCTTTCGAAACTCAGAACACGAAAATTTCTTCATTTATCATGAATAAAAACCCTTTCAACTCATAATGCCAAAATTAGGACCTTTTCGAAATCCCAAAAATTTGGGCCCTAAACGTAAATGCGGACTTTCGGGTTAATTGTGGAGGCCTTCCATTTGAGACCTTTCGAAACTCAGAACACGAAAATTTCTTCATTTATCATGATTAAGAACCCTGTCAACTCATACTGCCAAAATTTGGACCTTAGAAATTCCGAAAATTTGGGCCCTAAATGCAAACGCGGACTTTCTGGCTGATTTCGGAGGCCTTCTATTTGTGATCTTTCGAAACTTAGAACACGAAAATTTCTTAATTTATTATGAATAAGAACCCTGTCAACTCATAATGCCAAAATTTCGACCTTTTCGAAAACCCGAAAATATGGGCCCTAAACGTAAAAGCGGACTTTCGGGTTTATTTCGGAGGCCTTACATTTGTGGTTTTTCAAAACTCTGAACACGAAAATTTCTTAATTTATCATGAATAACAACCCTGTCAACTCATAATGCCAAAATTTGGACTTTTTCAAAATCCCGAAAATTTGGGCCCTAAACGTAAAAGCGGACTTTCGGATTGATTTCGGAGGCCTTACATATGTGAATTTGCGAAAGTCAGAACACGAAAATTTCTTAATTTATCATGAATAAGAACCCTGTCAACTCATAATGCCAAAATTTAGACCTTTTCGAAATCTCGAAAATTTGGGCCCTAAACGTAAAAGCGGACTTTCTGGTTGATTTCAAAGGCCTTACATTTGTGATTTTTGAAAACTCAGAACACGAAAATTTTTAATTTATCATGAATAAGAACCCAGTCAACTCATAATGCCAATATTTGGATCTTTTGGAAATCCTGAAAATTTGGGCCTAAACGTAAATGCGGAATTTCGGGTTGATTTCGGACGCCTTCCATTTGTGATTTTTCGAAACTCAGAACATGAAAATTTCTTCATTTATCATGAATAAGAACCATTTCAACTCATAATGCCAAAATTGTGACCTTTTCAAAATCCCGAAAATTTAGGACGTAAACGTAAATAAGGACTTTCGGGCTGAATTCGAAGGTCTTTCATTTGTGATCTTTCGAAACTCAGAACACGAAAACTTTTTCATTTATCATGAATAATAATCATGTCAACTCATAATGCCAAAATTGCGGACTTTTAGATATCCCGAAAATTTGGGTCCTAAGCGTAAAAGCGGACTTTCGGGCTGATTTTGGAGGCATTCCATTTGTGATCTTTCGAAACTCAGAACACGAAAATTTCTTCATTTATCATGAATAAGAATCATGTGTCAACTCACAATGCCAAAATTGGGGACTTTTCGAAATCCCGAAAATTCAGGCCCTAAACGTAAAAGCGGATTTTCGAGCCGATTTTGGATGCCTTCCAGTTGTGATCTTTCGAAACTCAGAACACGAAAATTTCTTCATTTGTTATGAATAAGAACCCTGTCAACTCATAATGCCAAAATTTGGACCTTTTCGAAATCCCGAAAATTTGGGCCCTAAACGTAAAAGCGAATTTTCAGCCTTATTTCGGAGGCCTTCCATTTGTAATCTTTCGAAACTCAGAACACGAAAATTTCTTCATTTATCATGAATAAGAACCACGTTAATTCATAATGGCAAAATTTGGACCTTTTCAAAATCCCGAAAATTTGGGCCCTAAACGTAAGTGCGGACTTTCGGGCTGATTTGGGAGGCCTTCCATTTGTGATATTTCGAAACTCAGAACAAGAAAATTTCATTTATCATGAATTAGAATCATGTCAACTCATAATGCCAAAATTGTGAACTTTTCGAAATCCCGAAAATTTGGACCCTGAACGTTAGAGTTGACTTTCGGGCTGATTTCGGAGGCCTTCCATTTGTGATCTTTCGAAACTCAGAACATGAAAATATCTTCATTTATCATGAATAATAACCCTGTCAACTCTTAACTCCAAAATATGGTCATTTTTATAATCCCGAAAATTTAGGCCTTAAACGTTAGAGCGGACTTTCGGGCTGATTTCGGAGGCCTTCCATTTGTGATCTTTCGAAACTTAGAACACGAAAATTTATTCATTTATCATGAATAAGAACCCTGTCAACTCATAATGCCACAATTTGGACCTTTTCGAAATCTCAAAAACTTGGGCCCTAAACGTAAATGCGGACTTTCGGGTAAATTTCGGAGGCCTTCCATTTGAGATCTTTCGAAATTCAAAACACGAAAATTTCTTCATTTATCATGAATAACAACCCTGTCAACTCATAATGCGAAAATTTGAACCTTTTCGAAATTCCGAAAATTTGGGCCCGAAACGTAAAAGCGGACTTTTGGGTTGATTTCGGAGGCCATCATTTGTGATTTTTCGAAACTCAGAATACGAAAATTTCTTCATTTATCATGAATAAGAATTATGTCAACTCATAATGCCAAAATTGTGGACTTTTCGAAATCCCGAAGTTTTGGGCCCTAAACTTAAAAGCGGACTTTCGGGATGATTTCGGATGCCTTCCATTTGTGATCTTTCGAAACTCAGAACACGAAAATTTCTTTATTTATGATAAATAAGAACCCTTTCAACTCATAATGCCAAAATTTGGACCTTTTAGAAATCTCGAAAATTTGGGCCCTAAACGTAAATGCGAACTTTCGGGTTAATTTCGGAGGCCTTCCATTAGAGATCTTTCGAAACTCAGAACACGAAAATTTCTTCATTTATCATGAATAAGAACCCTGTCAACTCATACTGACAAAATTTGGACCTTAGAAATTCCGAAAATTTGGGCCCTAAACGCAAACGAGGACTTTTGTGTTGATTTCGGAGGCATTCCATTTGTGATTTTTCGAAACTCTGAACACGAAAATTCTTAATTTATCATGAATAAGAACCCTGTCAACTCATAATGCCAAAATTTGGACTTTTTCAAATCCCGAAAATTTGGGCCCTAAACGTAAATGCGGAATTTCGAGTTGATTTCGGAGGCCTTCCATTTGTGATTTTTCGAAACTCAGAACATGAAAATTTCTTCATTTATCATGAATAAGAACCATTTCAACTCATAATGCCAAAATTGTGACCTTTTCAAAATCCAGAAAATTTAGGACCTAAACGTATATGCGGAATTTCGGGCTGATTTCGGAGGTCTTTCATTTGTGATCTTTCGAAACTCAGAACACGAAATTTTTTTCATTTATCATGAATAAAAATCTTGTCAACTCTTAATACCA
>CM041524.1:0-5000 GCA_023091065.1 Dianthus caryophyllus | reverse complement strand
CCTAGGTTTAGGTTTAGGTTTAGGTTTAGGTTTAGGTTTAGGCTTAGGTTTAGGTTTAGGTTTAGGTTTAGGTTTAGGTTTAGGTTTAGTTTAGGTTTAGGTTTAGGTTTAGGTTTAGGTTTAGGTTTAGGTTTAGGTTTAGGTTTAGGTTTAGGTTTAGGTTTAGGTTTAGGCTTTAGGTTTAGGTTTAGGTTTAGGTTTAGGTTTAGGTTTAGGTTTAGGTTTAGGTTTAGGTTTAGGTTTAGGTTTAGGTTTAGGTTTAGGTTTAGGTTTAGGTTTAGGTTTAGGTTAGGTTTAGGTTTAGGTTTAGGTTTAGGTTTAGGTTTAGGTTTAGGTTTAGGTTTAGGTTTAGGTTTAGGTTTAGGTTTAGGTTTAGGTTTAGGTTTAGGTTTAGGTTTAGGTTTAGGTTTAGGCTAGGTTTAGGTTTAGGTTTAGGTTTAGGTTTAGGTTTAGGTTTAGGTTTAGGTTTAGGTTTAGGTTTAGGTTTAGGTTTAGGTTTAGGTTTAGGTTTAGGTTTAGGTTTAGGTTTAGGTTTAGGTTTAGGTTTAGGCTTTAGGCCTAGGCTTTAGGCTAGGCTTAGGCCTAGGCTTTAGGCTCTAGGCCTAGGCCTAGGCCTAGGCTCTAGGCCTAGGCCTAGGCTTAGGCCTAGGCTCTAGGCCTAGGCCTAGGCCTAGGCCTAGGCCTAGGCTCAGGCCTAGGCTCAGGCCTAGGCCTAGGCCTAGGCCTGTGGCCTAGGCTCAGGTTTGTGGCCTAGGTTTAGGCTTAGGCCTAGGCTTAGGTTTAGGTTTAGGTTTAGGTTTAGGTTTAGGTTTAGGTTTAGGTTTAGGTTTAGGTTTAGGTTTAGGTTTAGGCCTAGGTTTAGGTTTAGGCTTAGGTTTAGGTTTAGGTTTAGGTTTGTGGTTTAGGTTTAGGTTTAGGTTTAGGTTTAGGTTTAGGTTTAGGTTTAGGTTTAGGTTTAGGGTTTAGGTTTAGGTTTAGGTTTAGGTTTAGGTTTAGGTTTAGGTTTAGGTTTAGGTTTAGGTTTAGGTTTAGGTTTAGGTTTAGGTTTAGGTTTAGGTTTAGGTTTAGGTTTAGGTTTAGGTTTAGGTTTAGGTTTAGGTTTAGGTTTAGGTTTAGGTTTAGGTTTAGGTTTAGGTTTAGGTTTAGGTTTAGGTTTAGGTTTAGGTTTAGGTTTAGGTTTAGGCTTAGGTTTAGGTTTAGGTTTAGGTTTAGGTTTAGGTTTAGGTTTAGGTTTAGGGTTTAGGTTTAGGTTTAGGTTTAGGTTTAGGTTTAGGTTTAGGTTTAGGTTTAGGTTTAGGTTTAGGTTTAGGTTTAGGTTTAGGTTTAGGCTCTAGGCCTAGGTTTAGGCCTAGGCTCTAGGTTTAGGCCTAGGCTCTAGGCCTAGGCCTGTGGCCTAGGCCTAGGCTCTAGGCTCTAGGCCTAGGCCTAGGCCTAGGCCTAGGCTCTAGGCCTAGGCCTAGGCCTAGGCTCAGGTTTAGGCTCTAGGCCTAGGCCTAGGCCTAGGCCTAGGCCTAGGCCTAGGCTCAGGCCTAGGCCTCAGGCTCAGGTTTAGGCCTAGGCTCAGGTTTAGGTTTAGGCTCTAGGCCTAGGCTTCAGGCCTAGGCTCAGGCCTAGGTTTAGGCCTAGGCTTCAGGCCCAGGCCTAGGCCTAGGCCTAGGTTTAGGCCTGTGTTTAGGTTTAGGCTCAGGCCTAGGTTTAGGTTTCAGGTTTAGGTTTAGGTTTAGGTTTAGGTTTAGGTTTAGGCTTAGGTTTAGGTTTAGGTTTAGGTTTAGGTTTAGGTTTAGGTTTAGGTTTAGGTTTAGGTTTAGGTTTAGGTTTAGGTTTAGGTTTAGGTTTAGGTTTAGGTTTAGGTTTAGGTTTAGGTTTAGGCCTGTGTTTAGGTTTAGGTTTAGGTTTAGGTTTAGGTTTAGGTTTAGGTTTAGGTTTAGGTTTAGGTTTAGGTTTAGGTTTAGTGTTTAGGTTTAGTGTTTAGGCCTAGGTTTAGGTTTAGGTTTAGGTTTAGGTTTAGGGCTGTGTTTAGTTTAGGTTTAGGTTTAGGTTTAGGTTTAGGTTTAGGTTTAGGTTTAGGTTTAGGGTTTAGGTTTAGGTTTAGGTTTAGGTTTAGGTTTAGGGTTTAGGTTTAGGTTTAGGTTTAGGTTTAGGTTTAGGCCTAGGTTTAGGTTTAGGCTTCTAGGCTTTAGGTTTAGGTTTAGGCCTAGGCCTAGGCCTAGGCTTCAGGGCCTAGGCCTAGGCTTAGTGGTTTAGGTTTAGGTTTAGGTTTAGGTTTAGGTTTAGGCTCTAGGTTTAGGCCTAGGTTTAGGTTTAGGCTCTAGGTTTAGGTTTAGGTTTAGGTTTAGGCCTAGGTTTAGGTTTAGGTTTAGGCTTAGGCCTAGGTTTAGGCCTAGGCTTTAGGCTTAGGCCTAGGCTTAGGTTTAGGCTCTAGGTTTAGGTTCTAGGTTTAGGCCTAGGGTTTAGGCCTAGGCCTAGGTTTAGGCTTTAGGCTTCAGGTTTAGGTTTAGGTTTAGGTTTAGGCCTAGGCCTAGGTTTAGGTTTAGGCTTAGGTTTAGGTTTAGGTTTAGGTTTAGGTTTAGGCCTAGGTTTAGGTTTAGGTTTAGGTTTAGGTTTAGGTTTAGGTTTAGGTTTAGGTTTAGGTTTAGGGTTTAGGTTTAGGTTTAGGTTTAGGCTTAGTGTTTAGGTTTGTGTTTAGGTTTAGGTTTAGGTTTAGGTTTAGGTTTAGGTTTAGGTTTAGGTTTAGGTTTAGGTTTAGGTTTAGGTTTAGGCTTAGGTTTAGGGTTTAGGTTTAGGTTTAGGTTTAGGTTTAGGTTTAGGTTTAGGTTTAGGTTTAGGGTTTAGTGGTTTAGGTTTAGGTTTAGGTTTAGGTTTAGGTTTAGGTTTAGGTTTAGGTTTAGGGTTTAGGTTTAGGTTTAGGTTTAGGTTTAGGTTTAGGTTTAGGTTTAGGTTTAGGTTTAGGTTTAGGTTTAGGTTTAGGTTTAGGTTTAGGTTTAGGTTTAGGTTTAGGTTTAGGTTTAGGTTTAGGGTTTAGGTTTGTGTTTAGGTTTAGGCTCTAGGTTTAGGTTTAGGTTTAGGTTTAGGTTTAGGTTTAGGGTTTAGGTTTAGGTTTAGGGTTTAGGCTTTAGGTTTAGGTTTAGGTTTAGGTTTAGGCTTAGGTTTGTGGCCTAGGTTTAGGCTCTAGGTTTAGGTTTAGGTTTAGGCTCTAGGGTTTAGGTTTAGGCCTAGGCCTAGGCCTAGGTTTAGGCTCTAGGTTTAGGCCTAGGCCTAGGTTCTAGGCCTAGGCCTAGGCTTAGGTTTAGGTTTAGGTTTAGGTTTAGGTAGGCTTAGGTTTAGGCTTAGGTTTAGGTTTAGGTTTAGGGTTTAGGCCTAGGCCTAGGCCTAGGCCTAGGCTTAGGTTTAGGTTTAGGTTTAGGTTTAGGTTTAGGCTCAGTGTTTAGGTTTAGGTTTAGGTTTAGGCTTAGGTTTAGGTTTAGGTTTAGGTTTAGGCTTTAGGTTTAGGTTTAGGTTTAGGTTTAGGTTTAGGTTTAGGTTTAGGTTTAGGTTTAGGTTTAGGTTTAGGCTTAGGTTTAGGTTTAGGTTTAGGTTTAGGTTTAGGTTTAGGTTTAGGTTTAGGTTTAGGTTTAGGTTTAGGTTTAGGTTTAGGTTTAGGTTTAGGTTTAGGTTTAGGTTTAGGGTTTAGGTTTAGGTTTAGGTTTAGGTTTAGGTTTAGGTTTAGGTTTAGGTTTAGGTTTAGGTTTAGGTTTAGGTTTAGGTTTAGGTTTAGGTTTAGGTTTAGGTTTAGGTTTAGGTTTAGGTTTAGGTTTAGGTTTAGGTTTAGGTTTAGGTTTAGGTTTAGGTTTAGGTTTAGGCTTTAGGCCTAGGCCTTAGGGTTTAGGGTTGTAGCCAGGCCTAGGTTTCAGGTTTAGGTTTAGGCCTTTAGGCTCTAGGCTCAGGCCTAGGCCTAGGTTTAGCTCTAGGCCTAGGCTTTAGGCCTAGGCTCAGGCTCAGGGCCTAGGCCTAGGCCTAGGCTCTAGGCCTAGGCCAGGCTTAGGTTTAGGTTTAGGCCTAGGCCTAGGCCTAGGCTTTAGGCCTAGGCCTAGGCCTAGGCCTAGGCCTGCCTAGGCCTAGGCTCAGGTTTAGGCCTAGGTTTAGGCTTAGGTTTGTGTTTAGGTTTAGGTTTAGGTTTAGGTTTAGGTTTAGGTTTAGGTTTAGGCTTAGGCCTAGGTTTAGGCTTAGGTTTAGGTTTAGGTTTAGGTTTAGGTTTAGGTTTAGGTTTAGGTTTAGGTTTAGGCTTAGGTTTAGGCTTAGGTTTAGGTTTAGGTTTAGGTTTAGGTTTAGGTTTAGGTTTAGGCTTAGGTTTAGGTTTAGGTTTAGGTTTAGGTTTAGGGTTTAGGTTTAGGTTTAGGTTTAGGTTTAGGTTTAGGTTTAGGTTTAGGGTTTAGGTTTAGGTTTAGGTTTAGGTTTAGGGTTTAGGTTTAGGTTTAGGTTTAGGTTTAGGTTTAGGTTTAGGTTTAGGTTTAGGTTTAGGTTTAGGTTTAGGTTTAGGTTTAGGGTTTAGGTTTAGGTTTAGGTTTAGGTTTAGGTTTAGGTTTAGGTTTAGGTTTAGGTTTAGGTTTAGGTTTAGGTTTAGGTTTGTGTTTAGGTTTAGGTTTAGGTTTAGGTTTAGGTTTAGGTTTAGGTTTAGGGTTTAGGTTTAGTTTAGGTTTAGGTTTAGGTTTAGGTTTAGGTTTAGGTTTAGGTTTAGGTTTAGGTTTAGGTTTAGGTTTAGGTTTAGGTTTAGGCTAGGCTTAGTTAGGTTTAGGTAGGTTTAGGTTAGGCTTAGGTTTAGGTTTAGGTTTAGGTTTAGGTTTAGGCTTTGTGTTCAGGTTTAGGTTTAGGTTTAGGTTTAGGTTTAGGTTTAGGTTTAGGTTTAGGGTTTAGGTTTAGGTTTAGGTTTAGGTTTAGGTTTAGGGTTTAGGTTTAGGTTTAGGGTTTAGGTTTAGGTTTAGGTTTAGGCTTTAGGTTTAGGTTTAGGTTTAGGCCTAGGCTTT
>CM041523.1:38542278-38554967 GCA_023091065.1 Dianthus caryophyllus | reverse complement strand
AAATTTAAATTTAAATTTAAATTTAAATTTTAAATTTTAAATTTAAATTTAAATTTAAATTTTAAATTTAAATTTTAAATTTTAAATTTTAAATTTTAAATTCTGAAATTTTAAATTTTAAATTTTAAATTTAAATTTTAAATTTTAAATTCTTAAATTTTAAATTTTAAATTTAAATTTTAAATTTTAAATTTTAAATTTTAAATTTTAAATTTTAAATTTAAATTTTAAATTTAAATTTTAAATTTTAAATTTTAAATTTTAAATTTTAAATTTAAATTTTAAATTTTAAATTTTAAATTTTAAATTTAAATTTTAAATTTTAAATTTAAATTTTAAATTTTAAATTTAAATTTTAAATTTAAATGAATTTTAAATTTAAATTCTTAAATTTAAATTTTAAATTTTAAATTTTAAATTTTAAATTTTAAATTTTAAATTTTAAATTTTAAATTTTAAATTTAAATTCTTGAAATTTTAAATTTTAAATTTAAATTTTAAATCAAATTTTAAATTTTGAAATTTAAATTTTAAATTTTAAATTTAAATTTAAATTTTAAATTTTAAATTTTAAATTTTAAATTTTAAATTTTAAATTTTAAATTTTAAATAAATTTAAATTTTAAATTTTAAATTTAAATTTTAAATTTTAAATTTTAAATTTTAAATTTTAAATTTTAAATTTTAAATTTTAAATTTTAAATTTTAAATTTTAAATTTTAAATTTTAAATTTTAAATTTAAATTTAAATTTTAATTTTAAATTTTAAATTTAAATTAAATTTGAAATTTTAAATTCTAAATTTTAAATTTTAAATTTTAAATTTTAAATTTTAATGAATTTTAAATTTTGAATTAAATTTTAAATTTTAAATTTTAAATTTTAAATTTTAAAAATTTTAAATTTTAAATTTTAAATTTTAATTTTAAATTTTAATTTTAAATTTAAATTTAAATTTAAATTTTAATTTTAAATTTTAAATTTTAAATTTAAACTAAATTTTAAATTTAGAATTTTAGAATTTTAAATTTTAAATTTTAAATTTAGAAATTTAAATTCTAATTTAAATTTGAAATTTTTAAATTCAATTTAAATTTTAAATTTTGAAATTTAAATTTTAAATTTTGAAATTGAAATTAACATTTTAAATTTTGGGAATTTAATAAATTTTAAATTTTGAATTTTAAATTCTTAAATTTAAATTTTAAATTTAAATTTAGAAATTTTAATTTTAAATTAAATTAATTAAATTAGAATTTAAATTTTAAATTAATTAAATTTTGGGGAATTTAAATTTTAAATTTTGAAATTAATTAAATTAATTAAATTTTAAATTTTAAATTTTAAATTTTAAATTTTAAATTTTAGAATTTTAAATTTCTAAATCTTAAATTTTAAATTTTAAATTTTAAATTTAAATTTTAAATTTTAAATTTTAAATTTTAAATTTTAAATTCTAATGAATTTTAAATTTTAAATTTTAAATTCTTAAATTTTAAATTCCTAAATTTTAAATTTTAAATTTTAAATTTTAAATTTAAATTTTAAATTTTAAATTTTAAATTTAGAATTTTAAATTTTAAATTTTAAATTTTAAATTTTAAATTAATTTAAATTTTAAATTTAAATTTTAAATTTAAATTTTAAATTTAAATTTTAAATTTTAAATTTAAATTTTAAAAGCATTTTAAATGTCATTAAATTTGAAATTTTAAATTTTAAATTTCTGAAATTTTAAATTTTAAATTTAATTTTAAATTTTAAATTTTAAATTTTAAATTTTAAATTTGAATAAATTTAATAAATTTTAAATTTTAAATTTTAAATCTTAAATTTTAAATTTGGAATAAATAATTTAATTATTTTAAATTTTAAATTTAAATTTTAAATTTTAAATTTTAAATTTTAAATTTAATAAATTTTAAATTTTAAATTTTAAATTTTAAATTTTGGAAATTTTAAATTTTAAATTTTAAATTTAAATTTTAAATTTTAAATTTAACTTAAATTTTAAATTTTAAATTTTAAATTTTAAATTTTAATCAATTTTGAATTTTAAATTTTAAATTTTAAATTTTAAATTTTAAATTTTAAATTTTAAATTTTAAATTTTAAATTCTAATTTGAAATTCTGAAATTTTAAATTTAAATTTTAAATTTTAAATTTAATAATTTTAAATTTAAATTTTAATGAACTTTAAATTTTAAATTTTAAATTTTAAATTTTAAATTTGAAATTTTAAATTTAAATTTTAAATTTAATCAAATTTTAAATTTTAAATTCTAAATTTTAAATTTAAATTTTAAATTTAAATTTTAAATTTTAAATTTTAAATTTTAAATTTTAAATTTTAAATTTAAATTTAAATTTTAAATTTTTAAATTTTAAATTTTAAATTTTAAATTTAAATTTTAAATTTTAAATTTTGACCTTAATTTTAAATTTAAATTTTAAATTTTAAATTTTAAATTTTAAATTTTAAATTTTAAATTTTAAATTTTAAATTTTAAATTTTAAATTAATTGAATTTAAATTTTGAATTTGAAATTTTAAATTTTAAATTTAAAATTTTAAATTTTAAATTTTAAATTTTAAATTTTAAATTTTAAATTTTAAATTTTAAATTTTAAATTTTAAATTTTAAATTTTAAATTTTAAATTTAAATTTTAAATTTTAAATTTTAAATTTTAAATTTTAAATTTTAAATTTTAAATTTTAAATTTAAATTTTAAATTTTAAATTTTGAATTTTAAATTTTAAATTTAAATTTTAAATTTTAAATTCTTAAATTTTAAATTTTAAATTTTAAATTTTAAATTTTAATTTTAAATTTTAAATTTTAAATTAAATTAAATTTTAAATTTTAAATTCCTAAATTTTAAATTTTAAATTTTAAATTTAGCCTTGGGAATTTAAATTTTAAATTTTAAATTTTAAATTAATGAAATTTTAAATTTTAAATTTTAAATTAACTTGAAATTTTAAATCAATTTAAATTTAACAAATTTTAAATTTTAAATTTAAATTAATTAATTTATTTTAAATTTTAAATTTTGGAAATTTTAAATTTTAAATTTTAAATTTTAAATTTTAAATTTTAAATTTTAAATTTTAAATTTAATTAAATTACACTAATTGAAATTTAAATTTAAATTTTAAATTTAATAAATTTTAAATTTTAAATTTTAAATTTTGAAATTTTAAATTCCTGAATTTAAATTTTAAATTTAAATTTGTGAATTTTAAATTTTGAAATTTAATGAAATTTTAAATTCTTAAATTTTAAATTTTAAATTTTAATTTTAAATTTTAAATTTTAAATTTTAAATTTTAAATTTGTAAATTTTAAATTTTGAATTTAAATTTTAATTCTTATTTTAAATTTAAATTTAATTTAAATTTAATTTTAAATTTGAAATTTTAAATTTTAATGAAATTTTAAATTTTAAATTTAAATTTAAATTTTAAATTTTAAATTCTCAAATTTTAAATTTAAATGAACTGAATCACTTTTTTTCTAGAAATTCAACTTAAATTAAATTAAACTTGAACTTAAATTAAATTGAAATTTTAAATTTTAAATTTTAAATTTTAAATTTTAAATTTAATAAATTTCAATAAATTTTAAATTTGAACTAAACTTTTAAATTTGAACTGAATTTAATCATTTTAAATTTTAAATTTTAATTTTAAATTTTAAATTTTAAATTTAAATTTAAATTTTAAATTTAAATTTTAAATTTTAAATTTTGAAATTTTAAATTTTAAATTTTAAATTTTAAATTTTAAATTAATTTAAATTTTAAATTTTAAATTTTGAAATTTTAAATTTTAAATTTTAAATTTTAAATTTAAATTTCTAAATTTTAATGAATTAAATTTAAATTAAATTAAATTTTAAATTTTAAATTTAATTTGAAATTCTTAAATTTAATTGAAATTTAGAATTCTTAAATTTTAAATTTAAATTTTAAATTTTAAATTTCAAATTTTAAATTTTAAATTTTAGAAATTTTAAATTCTTAAATTTTAAATTTAAATTTTAAATTTTAAATTCTTAAATTTTAAATTTTAAATTTTTAAATTTTAAATTTTAAATTTAAATTCTTAAATTTTAAATTTTAAATTTCAAATTTTAAATTTTAAATTTTAAATTTTAAATTTTAAATTTTAAATTTTAAATTCTTAAATTTTAAATTTTAAATTTTAAATTTAAATTTTAAATTTTAAATTTTAAATTTGAATAAATTTAATTTAAATTTTAAATTTGAAATTTTAAATTTTAAATTTTAATTTTAAATTTTAAATTTGAATGAAATTTTAAATTTGAATTTAAATTTTAAATTCTTAATTTAAATGGAATTTAAATTTTAAATTTTAAATTTTAAATTTTAAATTTGAATTTAATGAAATTTTAAATTTTAAATTTTAAATTTAAATTTTAAATTTTGAAATTTTAAATTTTAAATTTAAATTCTGAAATTTAAATTTGAATAAATTTAAATTTTAAATTCTTAAATTTAAATTTCTAACTGATTTTAAATTTTAAATTTTTAAATCAATTTAAATTTTAAATTTTAAATTTTGAAATTTTAAATTTTAAATTCTGAAATTTTAAATTTAAATTTTAAATTCTGAAATTTTAAATTTTAAATTTTAATTAAATTTTAAATTTTAAATTTTGAAATTTTAAATTTTAAATTTTAAATTTTAAATTTTAAATTTTAAATTTTAAATTTTAAATTTTAAATTTTAAATTTTAAATTTTAAATTTTAAATTTTAAATTTTAAATTTTAAATTTTGAAATTTTAAAATTTTAAATTTTAACAAATTTAAATTTAAATTTTAAATTTTAAATTCTTAAATTCTTAAATTCTTAAATTTTAAATTTAAATTTTAATTAATTCTAAATTTTTAAATTTTAAATTTTAAATTTTAAATTTAAATTTAATGAAATTTAAAATTTAAATTCTTAAATTTTAAATTTTAAATTTTAAATTTTAGAATTTTAAATTTTAAATTTTAAATTTTAAATTCTTAAATTTTAAATTTTAAATTTTAAATTTTAAATTTTGAAATTTTAAATTTTAAATTTTAAATTTTAAATTTTTAAATTTTGGAATTCTTAAATTTTAAATTTTAAATTTCTAAATTTTAAATTTTAAATTTTAAATTTTAAATAATCAAATTTTAAATTTTAAATTTTAAATTTTAAATTTTAAATTTGAATTTTAAATTTTAAATTTGAAATTTTTGAAATTTTAAATTTTAAATTTTAAATTTTAAATTTTAAACTAAATTTTAAATTTTAAATTTAAATTTTAAATTTTAAATTTTAAATTTTAACGGGAATTTTAAATTTTAAATTTTAAATTTTAAATTTGAATTTAATTTAAATTTTAAATTCTAAATTTTAAATTTTTAAATTTTGAAATTTTAAATTTAAATTTTAAATTTTAAATTTTAATTTTAATTTAAATTCTAATTCTAAATTTTAAATTTAAATTTTAAATTTTAAATTTTAATTTTAAATTTTAAATTTTAAATTTTAAATTTTAAATTTTAAATTTTAAATTTTAAATTTTAAATTTAAATTTTAAATTTTAAATTTTAAATTTGAAATTCTAAATTCAATTTTAAATTTTAAATTTTAAATTTTAAATCTTAAATTTTAAATTTAAATTCTTAAATTTTAAATTTTAAATTTTAAATTTTAAATTTTGAAATTTTAAATTTTAAATTTTAAATTTAAATTTTAAATTTTAAATTTAAATTTTAAATTTTAAATTTTAAATCTCTTAAATTTTAAATTTTTAAATTTTAAATTTTAAATTTAAATTTTGAAATTTTAAATTTTAAATTTTGTAAATTTTAAATTTTAAAATTTAAATTTTAAATTTTAAATTTTAAATTTAGAATTTTAATTTGAAATTTTAAATTTTAAATTCTTAAATTTTAAATTCTTAAATTTTGGGAAATTTTAAATTTTAAATTTTAAATTTTAAATTTTAAATTTTAAATTTTAAATTTTAAATTTTAAATTTTAAATTTCTCTAAATTTTAAATTTTAAATTTTAAATTTTGAATTTTAAATTTTAAATTTTAAATTTTAAATTTTTAAATTCCTAAATTTTAAATTTTAAATTTGAAATTTCTAAATTTAAATTTTAAATTTAAATTTTAAATTCTTAAATTTTAAATTTTAAATTTGAAATTTTAAATTTTAAATTTTTAAATTTTAAATTTTAAATTTTAAATTTTAAATTTTAAATTTCAAATTTAAATTTTAAATTTTAAATTTTAAATTTTAAATTTTAAATTTTAAATTTTAAATTTTAAATTTTAAATTTTAAATTTTAAATTTTAATTGATTTTAAATTTTAAATTTTAAATTTTAAATTTTAAATTAAATTTAGAATTTTAATTAAATTTTAAATTTGAAATTTTTAAATTTAATCTAAACTTTAAATTTTAAATTTTAAATTTTAAATTTTAAATTTTAAATTTTAAATTTTGAATTTAAATTTTAAATTTTAAATTTTAAATTTTAAATTTTAAATTTTAAATTTTAAATTTTAAATTTTAAATTTTAAATTTTAAATTTTAAATTTAAATTTAAATTTTAAATTTGAAATTTTAAATTTTAAATTTTAAATTTTAAATTTTAAATTTCTTAAATTTGAAATTTTAAATTTTAAATTTTAAATTTTAAATTAATTTTAAATTTTAAATTTTAAATTTAATTTAAATTTTAAATTTTAAATTTAAATTTTGAAATTTTAAATTTTAAATTTTAAATTTTAAATTTAACTTAAATTTTAAATTTTAAATTTTAAATTTTAAATTTTAAATTTTAAATTTAAATTTTAAATTTTGAATTTTGAAATTTAAATTTTAAATTTTAAATTTTAAATTTTAAATTTTAAATTTGAAATTTTAAATTTTAAATTTTAAATTTTAAATTTTAAATTCTTAAATTTTAAATTTTAAATTTTAAATTTTAAATTTTAAATTTTAAATTTTAAATTTTAAATTTTAAATTTTAAATTTTAAATTTTAAATTTAAATTTTAAATTTAAATTTTAAATTTTAAATTTTAAATTTTAAATTTTAAATTTTAAATTTTAAATTTTAAATTTTAGAAATTTTAAATTTTAAATTTGGGAATTTTAAATTTTAAATTTTAAATTTTAAATTTAAATTTTAAATTTAATTTTTAGAAATTCTTTAAATTTAAATTTTAAATTTTAAATTTTAAATTTTGAAATTTTAAATTTTAAATTTTAAATTTTAAATTTAAATTCTAATTTTAAATTTAAATTTTAAATTTTAAATTTTAAATTCTAAATTTTAAATTTTAAATTTTAAATTTTAAATTTTAAATTCTGAAATTTAAATTTTAAATTTTAGAAATTTTAAATTTTAAATTTAAATTTTAAATTTTAAATTTTAAATTTTAAATTTTAAATTTAAATTTTAAATTTTAAATTTTAAATTTTAAATTTTAAATTTTAAATTTTAAATTTAAATTTTCTTTAAATTTAAATTTTAAATTTTAAATTTTAAATTTTAAATTTTAAATTTTAAATTTTAAATTTTAAATTTTAAATTTTAAATTTAAACTTAAATTTAAATTTTAAATTTTAAATTTTAAATTTTAAATTTTAAATTTTAAATTTTAAATTTTAAATTTTAAATTTTAAATTTTAAATTTTAAATTTTAAATTTAAAATTTTAAATTTTAAATTTTAATTCTTAAATTTTAAATTTAAATTTTAAATTTAAATTTTAAATTTAAATTTTAAATTTAAATTTGAAATTTTAAATTTTAAATTTTAAATTTTAAATTTTAAATTTTAAATTTTAAATTTAAATTCTTAAATTTAAATTTCAAATTCTTAAATTTTAAATTTTAAATTTTGAAATTTAAATTTTAAATTTTAAATTTTAAATTTTAAATTTTAAATTTTAAATTTCTAAATTTTAAATTTAAATTTAAATTTAAATTTTGTAATTCTTAAATTTAAATTTTAAATTCTTAAATTTTAAATTTAAATTTTAAATTTTAAATTTTAAATTTTAAAATTTTAAATTTTGAATTTTAAATTTTAAATTTAAATTTTAAATTTTAAATTTTAAATTTTAAATTTTAAATTTTAAATTTTAAATTTTAAATTTTAAATTTTAAATTTAAATTTTAAATTTTAAATTTTAAATTTTAAATTTTAAATTTTAAATTTTAAATTTTAAATTTTAAATTTTAAATTTTAAATTTTAAATTTTAAATTTTAAATTTAAATTTTAAATTTTAAATTTTAAATTTTAAATTTTAAATTTTAAATTTTAAATTTTAAATTTTAAATTTAAATTTTAAATTTTAAATTTTAAATTTTAAATTTTAAATTTTAAATTTTAAATTTTAAATTTTAAATTTTAAATTTTAAATTTTAAATTTTAAATTTTAAATTTTAAATTTTAAATTTTAAATTTTAAATTTTAAATTTTAAATTTTAAATTTTAAATTTTAAATTTTAAATTTTAAATTTTAAATTTTAAATTTAAATTTTAAATTTTAAATTTTAAATTTTAAATTTTAAATTTTAAATTTTAAATTTAAATTTTAAATTTAAATTTTAAATTTTAAATTTTAAATTTTAAATTTTAAATTTTAAATTTTAAATTTTAAATTTTAAATTTTAAATTTAAATTTTAAATTTTAAATTTTAAATTTTAAATTTTAAATTTAAATTTTAAATTTTAAATTTTAAATTTTAAATTTAAATTTTAAATTTTAAATTTTAAATTTTAAATTTTAAATTTTAAATTTTAAATTTTAAATTTTAAATTTTAAATTTAAATTTTAAATTTTAAATTTAAATTTTAAATTTTAAATTTTAAATTTTAAATTTTAAATTTTAAATTCTTAAATTTTAAATTTTAAATTTTAAATTTTAAATTTTAAATTTAAATTTTAAATTTTAAATTTTAAATTTTAAATTTTAAATTTTAAATTTAAATTTTAAATTTTAAATTTTAAATTTTAAATTTAAATTTTAAATTTTAAATTTTAAATTTTAAATTTTAAATTTTAAATTTTAAATTTTAAATTTTAAATTTTAAATTTTTTAAATTTTAAATTTTAAATTTTAAATTTTAAATTTTAAATTTTAAATTTTAAATTTTAAATTTTAAATTTTAAATTTAAATTTTAAATTTTAAATTTTAAATTTTAAATTTTAAATTTAAATTTTAAATTTTAAATTTAAATTTTAAATTTTAAATTTTAAATTTTAAATTTTAAATTTTAAATTTTAAATTTTAAATTTTAAATTTTAAATTTTAAATTTAAATTTTAAATTTTAAATTTTAAATTTTAAATTTTAAATTTTAAATTTTAAATTTTAAATTTTAAATTTTAAATTTTAAATTTTAAATTTAAATTTTAAATTTTAAATTTTAAATTCTTAAATTTTAAATTTTAAATTTTAAATTTTAAATTTTAAATTTTAAATTTTAAATTTTAAATTTTAAATTTTAAATTTTAAATTTTAAATTTTAAATTTTAAATTTTAAATTTTAAATTTTAAATTTTAAATTTTAAATTTTAAATTTAAATTTTAAATTTTAAATTTTAAATTCTTAAATTTTAAATTTTAAATTTTAAATTTTAAATTTTAATTCTTAAATTTTAAATTTTAAATTTTAAATTTTAAATTTTAAATTTTAAATTTTAAATTTTAAATTTTAAATTTTAAATTTTAAATTTTAAATTTTAAATTTTAAATTTTAAATTTTAAATTTTAAATTTTAAATTTTAAATTTTAAATTTTAAATTTTAAATTTTAAATTTTGAAATTTTAAATTTTAAATTTTAAATTTTAAATTTTAAATTTTAAATTTTAAATTTTAAATTTTAAATTTTAAATTTTAAATTTTAAATTTTAAATTTTAAATTTTAAATTTTAAATTTTAAATTTTAAATTTTAAATTTTAAATTTTAAATTTTAAATTTTAAATTTTAAATTTTAAATTTTAAATTTTAAATTTTAAATTTTAATTTTAAATTTTAAATTTTAAATTTTAAATTTTAATTTTAAATTTTAAATTTTAAATTTTAAATTTTAAATTTTAAATTTTAAATTTAAATTTTAAATTTTAAATTTTAAATTTTAAATTTTAAATTTTAAATTTTAAATTTTAAATTTTAAATTTTAAATTTTAAATTTTAAATTTTAAATTTTAAATTTTAAATTTTAAATTTTAAATTTTAAATTTTAAATTTTAAATTTTAAATTTTAAATTTTAAATTTTAAATTTTAAATTTTAAATTTTAAATTTTAAATTTTAAATTTTAAATTTAAATTTTAAATTTTAAATTTTAAATTTTAAATTTTAAATTTTAAATTTTAAATTTTAAATTTTAAATTTTAAATTTTAAATTTTAAATTTTAAATTTTAAATTTTAAATTTTAAATTTTAAATTTTAAATTTTAAATTTAAATTTTAAATTTTAAATTTTAAATTTTAAATTTTAAATTCTTAAATTTTAAATTTTAAATTTTAAATTTTAAATTTTAAATTTTAAATTTTAAATTTTAAATTTTAAATTTTAAATTTTAAATTTTAAATTTTAAATTTTAAATTTTTAAATTTAAATTTTAAATTTTAAATTTTAAATTTTAAATTTTAAATTTTAAATTTTAAATTTTAAATTTTAAATTTTAAATTTTAAATTTTAAATTTTAAATTTTAAATTTAAATTTTAAATTTTAAATTTTAAATTTTAAATTTTAAATTTTAAATTTTAAATTTTAAATTTTAAATTTTAAATTTTAAATTTTAAATTTTAAATTTTAAATTTTAAATTTAAATTTTAAATTTTAAATTTTAAATTTTAAATTTTAAATTTTAAATTTTAAATTTTAAATTTTAAATTTTAAATTTTAAATTTTAAATTTTAAATTTTAAATTTAAATTTTAAATTTTAAATTTTAAATTTTAAATTTTAAATTTTAAATTTAAATTTTAAATTTTAAATTTTAAATTTTAAATTTTAAATTTTAAATTTTAAATTTAAATTTTAAATTTTAAATTTTAAATTTTAAATTTTAAATTTTAAATTTTAAATTTTAAATTTTAAATTTTAAATTTTAAATTTTAAATTTTAAATTTTAAATTTTAAATTTTAAATTTTAAATTTTAAATTTTAAATTTTAAATTTTAAATTTTAAATTTTAAATTTTAAATTTAAATTCTTAAATTTTAAATTTTAAATTTTAAATTTTAAATTTTAAATTTTAAATTTTAAATTTTAAATTTTAAATTTTAAATTTTAAATTTTAAATTTTGAAATTTTAAATTTTAAATTTTAAATTTTAAATTTAAATTTTAAATTTTAAATTTTAAATTTTAAATTTTAAATTTTAAATTTTAAATTTTAAATTTTAAATTTTAAATTTTAAATTTTAAATTTTAAATTTTAAATTTTAAATTTTAAATTTTAAATTTTAAATTTTAAATTTTAAATTTTAAATTTTAAATTTTAAATTCTTAAATTTTAAATTTTAAATTTTAAATTTAAATTTTAAATTTTAAATTTTAAATTTTAAATTTTAAATTTTAAATTTTAAATTTTAAATTTTAAATTTTAAATTTTAAATTTTAAATTTTAAATTTTAAATTTTAAATTTTAAATTTTAAATTTTAAATTTTAAATTTTAAATTTTAAATTTTAAATTTTAAATTCTTAAATTTTAAATTTAAATTTTAAATTTTAAATTTTAAATTTTAAATTTTAAATTTAAATTTTAAATTTTAAATTTTAAATTTTAAATTTTAAATTTTAAATTTTAAATTTTAAATTTAAATTTTAAATTTTAAATTTTAAATTTTAAATTTTAAATTTTAAATTTTAAATTAAATTTTAAATTTTAAATTTTAAATTTTAAATTTTAAATTTTAAATTTAAATTTTAAATTTTAAATTTTAAATTTTAAATTTTAAATTTTAAATTTTAAATTTTAAATTTAAATTTTAAATTTTAAATTTTAAATTTTAAATTTTAAATTTTAAATTTTAAATTTTAAATTTTAAATTTTAAATTTTAAATTTAAATTTTAAATTTTAAATTTTAAATTTTAAATTTTAAATTTTAAATTTTAAATTTTAAATTTTAAATTTTAAATTTAAATTTTAAATTTTAAATTTTAAATTTTAAATTTTAAATTCTTAAATTTTAAATTTTAAATTTTAAATTTTAAATTTTAAATTTTAAATTTAAATTTTAAATTTAAATTTTAAATTTTAAATTTTAAATTTTAAATTTTAAATTTTAAATTTTAAATTTAAATTTTAAATTTTAAATTTTAAATTTTAAATTTTAAATTTTAATTTTAAATTTTAAATTTAAATTTTAAATTTTAAATTTTAAATTTTAAATTTTAAATTTTAAATTTTAAATTTTAAATTTTAAATTTTAAATTTTAAATTTTAAATTTAATTTTAAATTTTAAATTTTAAATTTTAAATTTTAAATTTTAAATTTTAAATTTTAAATTTTAAATTTTAAATTTTAAATTTTAAATTTTAAATTTTAAATTTTAAATTTTAAATTTTAAATTTTTAAATTTTAAATTTTAAATTTTAAATTTTAAATTTTAAATTTTAAATTTTAAATTTTAAATTTA